>JAGKTI010006457.1:29359-40651 GCA_018397915.1 Birgus latro
TTGCATCAAATTTTGGTACCCTCTAGCAGCAATGTGTCTCTCTCCCGAGGTAAGACCTTGGCAACACTGCAATGGCTCATATGTGCCTGTACGTAGTGACAATCTCAGTGCTCCACTAGCAGCCAGACAGCAGGGTCATGCCGTGTTGCGGTGTCCCTATAAATCCGCCATTTCCCCCCTCCCACCCGAGGCTGAAGCCATTATTGAAATATTGTGATTGTACAGTGTTTTTTACTATAATGTGAAGTGATTGTGTCTACTGAACATAGCTCTATTGTTTGTAAAGCATTGGGCCCCGTTATCAGCTGTAGGCCTAAAGGCAGGAGTCTGGTTTGTTATAGCGGGGTTTCCACTCTCACCCTGCCCGTAAATGATGTATTTCACCCTTATAGTGAAGCCATTACTTATATCTGTGAAACATATAGTGCCTGGATTAGTGAAATAACTGACCTACCATACCAGGCATTATGTCATGCCATAGAGATACATAGACATATGCATCAGTTGCTAAGGGAGCAGGCGCTCTCGTATGCCATACAGTAAGGAAGGGAATAACAGAGAAGGCTGGGATGTATATTGCATATGGCTCAGTGTAAAATATATGTATAAAATAGTGCAGCGAGTGTTTACCAAGAAATACTGCGTGCATTGACTGGCAGCAGAAAGTTACCTAATGATATGAGACAAGAAAATACGCCACACAACGACACATATATGACATTATAAATGTATGTCGTGCAGCGAATGTTCGTGGAGAAATCTATCGTCTGCATCGCATGTGTTAAGCAAACATAGTGCAAGGAACAGAATATGCCACCCACACACACATACAAACACACACACACTCACACACTACCTAACTCATCTTCTACAAGCAGCTCAACACCTCTGGAACAAGTGAGTTATCCATATTTTGTTGATTTGTATATTGACCTATTTCTACATTTTTTTCACAAATAAGTATCGTTTTTAACATATACAGTACACGTATGAGATGGAAGAAAGTTCAGCTTCAGCTTCAGTACCTAGCAAAAAGACTAGTGGCCATGTCGAGTTTCTGAGAGCACTATCAAAGAGCTTATGATATTTCACGTGTACAATTCGAGTAAAAAAATAAAAATAATAATAAAACCTAACAAGCGAAAATATGTAGGTATTCGTGAGGCAGGGAAATTGAGCGTTTTTATCTTGCTTGCGGACGAGGAAGAGTATTCTATCTTTATCGTCCATTTACTCCAAAATTGTTGAACGTATCGATTTCCTGTAAGAACCATGATAAAAATCAGTGAATTCTACGTATGTACAGGACATAACTATGTAATTTCTCTGATGAAAAGCTGTTGTTCCATAGGTGGTTATTGTGAGTGCATGATGACAGTGCACTGCGGCCGTGAGTACCCTGTAGTTTTTTGCGATATACTCGGAAACTATCATGTGTATCAAAATTCTAAAGAGCCCCTGAGAAAGCTCATGAAATTCTACATAAGATTATGTAATTAAAACATATGGTGTGCAAGAAAACTTCAGCAGTATACCTCCCTGAACAATTTTTTTTTTTACAAAAACGGCTTTTAGGTTTTGGCTATTTTCTCGAAAACTACAAATCGCATCATAACCAGATACACCTCATTAAAAAGCCAATGAAATTCTCTATCAAAACTTATAACATTTTTCTGTATGATGGAAAACATTTGAATGACAATGTTGGGAATCGAGATCAACATTCCGAAATGTTTATTCACAGTGTCCTTTTTAATAATCAGCTAGAACAAACATTGGCGAATAAGATGATGTGGGTTTCAGGGCAATATTTAGAGGTTTGGGTGGCGAAAATAAGGCAAGAATATGTGAAATTTGCGTTGCGCGGGTGGCCTGGTGGCAGGCGCGGGCAAGTAGAATCAAGAGCCGTGAAACTTAACCCCTTAACCACGGGTCGTCACTTCCGTGATGCTCGGGTGCAATGGATCATACTGCGGGGCGTCAGTTTTGAGATTTTGTGTTGTTTTGAATTCGCCCTGGCTTTCAGGTAGTGACTTGTATCATCTATCAGCACCGCCAATGTCCAACAATAGTCAGAGCTGCTAATGTCATCAGTACTCCCATCCACTGTTGACAATTTAGCCATTTTCCCCCATTCAAGACTCCTCTCCCTACCTCCCCTCCATTACCCTCTCGTGTCATCTGCTCAGCTGCTCTGCACTACACAAATCTTCCCCGGATTTTTCCACTGATTTCATCCAATGAAATGAGCCCTATGCCCTACTCTTATACCAAATAATATATATATATATATAAAAAATATGGTAATTGGTAATGCCATACATCTGGAATTGGCTAGTTATCACTTGGCAACATCCAACCTGCACTCGTCCGCTAATTTCCCTTGCTTTTTTCCCCCGTGAAATATGCTGTATGAGTTATTCTCATAACATAAATGTATATAAGAAAAGAATGGAGAAGCCCGAGTGACATTTATATTCACCTGGAACTACCTAATTTATTATGTATTGTCTAGATTTCCTAAGACTTCTTAGCATATACATTAGCAGCTGACATTTTCAACTCTTGGCTACAGAGATACGTACAGTACATTCAGTTCACTCTCGTCCATCAATGTGTAAGAACGTCGCAGTAGCGCCCCTCCATTTCTGTTGCTTTTGTACCCATTATAAAAGACCGTGACCTCTACCCCTACTAAACATCGTGTGGGAAGTGGTAAAGGACTGTAGATATATATAAGTGTAATAAAGTACTAGAAATAATAAAGTGTGAGTGTGTATATGAGTAAGAAATGACAATACCAGGGGCAAATTAGCACGAGTGGGAGGCTCATACGTGCTCGTATTTTACATTGCTTTCACATTTTTTTTTTCAAGTATAGATTCCAAACTACTTGGAAATCATTGAATAGTGTTTCTAGTGATAATATGAGGCAGTGATATTCATATTACGGGATGTCAGGAAGAGTAAAGTGGAGACTTAATTACCCAGCTTCAGAAGTTTCCACAAGTCCTACGGTAGTCGACGAGTGCTAAAAAAACATCTCGGGAGAAAGCTGAAGATATGTGCCATATGCATATGTAATTATAATATTCTAGGACTAATAACTGATTTTTGGCAAATATTTCTATAAAGTCAGTCGGAGCGCAGATTTTCCCCGCGAGATGGGCACGGCGCGCCTCCAACAACCCCGTGGTTAAAGGGTTAATAAAACTTACCCGTGCGTGAAAGGGTTAATTTAGCAAGTATATTAGTTTTTGAGTTAAAAGTTATAAAGGTGATGGTGGTTTCTTCTTGTTATAATAAATATAAAATATGGCATCAAATACTTGGTATTAACGGAAAAAAATATAAACATATCAAAAAGTGAATCAGGTGACGTACGATGTTTCACTTCATTATTTAACATAAGACATTGGCATTTACATAAATTCCTAATAACCTCAGTGAATGATAGACTCAAAAATTATATGAATAATCTTCATACTGCATCTACATTCTCAGCTAATCAATCAATCTCAACCTACTGCATCCAAAAATTAAATAAAAATTACTGAAGACAGCTATGGGAGATGCCAGATTATAATTCAAAGTTGACTACGGCGAGGCAGAAGCAAGTTAATTATTGACTACAAGTGCAAAGTATAAATAATATCCAAACCTAAGCTATTCAATGAACTATATAGACCTTGATAGTTCCCCATGAAATTAGTTATTATAGTATTAATCAATTAATATTTAGTATCTTAAATGTCAGGACCAACTTGCCTAGCCCCGGGCTCTTACACTCCTCATGGGGTGACATAGGATTGGATGATGGATGGATGGATATTTATAGAATGACTGAATCATCCATTTTTTGACGGGGAATTGTCTGATGGCGAATTGACTTCACAACAAATCATCCCGGAACCAGTCCATGTCCCACCTCCCAGCTTTGCTGTGAGTGAGGATATTTTCCCAGCTCTACAACTTTTGTACTGTTTAGACATGCCTCCCTCTGCCCTGCATCATCTCCAGCATCGGGGAAGCCCGCTACAGAGCAGCGGCAGCAGAATCGTACTCTGTGGAGAGGAAATTGGAAATACTGCAATATGATGCCACAAGGAGAGACAGGGCATCTCAGAGATTAGGGGTGCTTTAGGCCCTCCAGCTCCCACTGTTGGGACTGTGACCAGGAAAAAGAAGACGTACAAGAAAATGGCCACCTCATTCTCTACATCTACAGGTATTACTTACTAAAAGATAGGAAGGGTAAAGTTTAGGTGGGGGGTCTGAGGGGGTCCTTGAACGCATCCCCCCATTTCTACGTACAGTATATTTCAATGGGGAAAATCATTCTGATATAAAAAATTTTGAATTACTAAAGTTTTTTTTTTGTCCCAATCCCTTTCGTATATCGAGGACTCATTGTACTGATCAGGCAAAACGAGGGTCTCTGGTAAATTTTAGCCAAATCTGTACTGTGTATGGTTTTACCCCTTGTCATGGCCCACTAGGAGCTGGAGGAGTCATGGAATATACACAGTCCTGTCCACACCCAGGTGGTACCCCAGGGGACTGGGTTTATCTTTGATGCACGACACGGGACAACTGCATTTGTACGCCAGCTCCCAAAGTCGTTTAAAGTAGCCATGCCGGCAGAAGCCAGCTGCCACTTTACATCAGGGTGATCAGAAAAACTGGCATTTCTAATGGCAAGACACGATACTCTGTTAAATCACTGATCTTTCACATTGTAGAACACACATGCTCAACAACCCTACTGTATTCTATTAACCCTTTCGCGCACCTTAAGTTTTATTAAGTTTCACAGCTCACAATTTTACTTCTCTGTGCCTGCCACCAGGCCGCCCGCACGACACAAATTGCACGTATTTTCACCACCCAAACCTCTAAACATTGCCCTGAAACTCACATCAACTTATTCGCCGATGTTTGTTCTAGCTGATATGCCAAAAGAAAAACCAGAAAAATACGAATAAAAGTACATTAGGCCGCCATGAATAAACATTTCGAAATGTTGATCTCACTCCCCAACAACGTCGTTTGAGTGTTTTCCATCATACAGAAAAATGTTATAAGTTTTGATAGAAAATTTCATTGGCTTTCTAATGAGGTGTGTCCGGTTGTGATGAGATTTGCAGTTTTTGGGAAAATAGCCAATAACTAAAAGCCATTTTTGTAAAAAAAAAAAAAAAAAATGATTTTTGTTCAGCGAGGTATACTGCAAAAGTTTCCTCACACACCCTGTTTTTATTATATGATCTTATGTAGAATTTCATAAGCTTTCTCCTGATACCTTTTTGTTTTGATACGCCTCACAGCTTCCGAGTAAATCGCAAAAAACTACAGGGTACTCACGGCCGCGGTGCACTTTTGTCATGCGCGCACAATAACTGCCTACGTACACAATTTTTCATTAGAGAAATTACATAGTTATGTCCTGTACAAACGTAGAAATCACTGATCTTTATCATGGTTCTTACAGGAAATCAATACGTTCAGTAATTTTGGAGTAAATGGAGGACAGAGAGAATACTCTTCCTTGCCCGCAAGCGAGAAAAAAACGCTCAATTTCCCTGCCTCATGAATACTTGCATATTTTCGCTTGTTAGGTTTTATTATGTTTTACTCAAATTATGCAAGTGAAATATCATAAGCTCTTTGATAGTGCTCTCAGAAACTCAACATGACCACTCGTCTTTCAGCTAGGTACTGATACTGAAGCTGAACTTTCTTCCATCTCATATGTATATATGTAAAAAACAATACTTACTTGTGAAAAAAACAGAGAAATGTAGAAATAGGTCAATATACAAATCAACAAAATATGGATAACTCACTTGCTCCAGAGGTGTTGAGCTGCTGACAGGAACTTGAAGGAACTGAAGATGAGTTAGGTAGTGTGTGTGTGTGTGTGTGTGTGTGTGTGTGTGTGTGTGTGTGTGTGTGTGTGTATGGCATATTCTCTGTTCCTTGCACCACATTTGCCTAACATGCGATGCACACAATAGATTTCTCCATGAACATTCGCTGCACGACATACGTATATAATGACATATGTGTCGTTGTGTGGCGTATTTTCTTGTCTCTGATCATTACATAACTATCCACTGTCAGTCAATGCATGCAATATTTCTCGGTGAACACTCACTGCACCATTTTATATTACAGTAGGCGCGGAAAGTATTGACGTTTTTTTGCCGACGTCATTCTTCTTCGCGTTAAGTGAAGTAGGGTCAATACTACCCTCCCCTGTGATGCGAAATGAGCTGACGCTTTTTCAACGGGAGCTGGCGACCCTGCTTGATACGTTTGGCACCACAGGAGCAGGCTCAGTAATGTTTGGCCAGCCACAGGAGGAGGATTGTCTCTGTGTGTGATGCACCACGAGGGCATGTTTTGACTCAAATAACACAGTTATCTGGTTACCTACCACATTCTCATCATGCCTAAAGTAACCACAAGCAAGGACAAACGTGTGGAAGTGATTACTTTATACAAAGCTGGCCACTAACTCCCATTTATTGAAAATCAGATGGTGTTAGACTGAGGACAGTGCAGAGACTGGTGAAGTGGTTCAAGGACAGTGGGGAGGCCCTCCCTCCCACTCCACTTCCCAAGCCTGGGAGACCTCGTAAGACAACCTTCAGGACCCGTCAGCTGATCTCAAGGCAAGTTAGCAAGGATCCAAGGCTAACAGCACGGGATTTAAAAGAAAAGAACCCACAGTTGCTGGCAGATGTGTCTGTCAGAAGTGTGCAGCAACTGTTGCATGACGATCTGGGCTACAGGAGTTTTTGTGCTCGTAAAAAACCACTGCTAACTGCACTTCAGAAGAAAAAGAGAGTAAATTTTTGTAAGAAATATCTTGCCTGGAGAGAGGAGCAATGGAAAACTGTCCTTTCGAGTGATGAGTCAACATTTACTGTCACTGGTACCCCTTCATCACGAGTGTACGCAAACCAGGCAGTGACCCCCTGGATCCTGAGTACACTTCCAAGTTTGTTAAATACCCAGCCTCACTCATGGCTTGGGGCTGCTTTACATATTATGGTGTTGGTAGGTTGGTAATTCTACCTGCAAATGAAAAAGTGAACCAGAACAATTATTTGGAGCTCTTATGTGATGTTTTAAGTGACTCTTTTGATAAAACCAAGGCAAGAGTATTTATGCAAGATTCTGCCCCTGCACATGTTGCAAAGTCAGTGAAACAGTGGCTAACAGACTGTGAGGTTCCCTTTATTCGAGACTGGCCGGGAAACAGCCTAGATATCAATCCCATTGAGAATTTATGGGCGCACATGAAGCGGCAGCTGTGTAGTATGGACACATCATCTTTGCCTAAACTTGAGGCTGCAGCTATGGAGCAGTTTTAGTCCGTCTGTTCTGCAAAACTATGCCATCAGTCTCCCCAGATGCCTTAAGAAGATAATAAACGTGAAGGGGAATGCCAGTAAATACTAAATTCAATGGTGAGTGTTAATTTATTTGTTTCTCCTTGCTAACCACAAGAGTGTTTTCTTTTTTTAAGATGGTGTCAACACTTTTTGCGCCTACTGTATATTTCACACTGAATCATATGCAATATACAACACTATCACATGATTCCATCCCAGACTCCTCTTATTCCCTTCCTTACTGTATGGCGTACGAGAGTGCCTGCTCCCTTAGCAACTGATGCATATGTCTATGTATCTCTATGGCATAACATAATGCCTGGTATGGTAGGTCAGTTATTTCACTAATCCAGGCACTATATGTTTCACAGATATAAGTAATGGCTTCACTATAAGGGTAAAATACATCATTTACGGGCAGGGTGAGTGGAAACCCCGCTATAAGAAACGAGACTCCTGCCTCTAGGCCTAATGGCTGATAACGGGCCCCAATGCTTTACAAACAATATATCTATGTTCAATAGACAATCACTTCACAGTATAGTCAAAAACACTGTACAATCATAATATTTCAATAATGGCTTCAGCCTCAGGTGGGAGGGTGAAAATGGCGGATTTAAAGGGACAACGCAACACAGCATATCCCTGCTGTCTGGCTGCTAGTGGAGCACTGAGATTCTATCACTATGTACAGGCACATATGAGCCATTGCAGTGTTACCAATGTCTTACCTCGGGAGAGACACGTGGCTGCTAGAACGCTACAAAATTTGACGCAAATAGACCGAAAACTCTTTTTTTTTTCTTGCGAATTCACACGATTTGAGGTCCTGTGCTTTGGCACGCCACACCACATGAAACACAAATTGCGGTCCCATGTGCGAAAGGGTTAATAAGAATTCTGGGGGGGGAAAAAAATCTTAAGTATATTACCTGTAGCAGCTAATCTACCACTACTTTAACATTTTAAGTGAATTTACTTTTACACAACTGCATCCATCCATACACATGTATATTGGCCAGATACCCAGTCCTTTGATTTATAGCATAAGAGAATACTGTTACCAATATTGTATGATTCACAATTCACTAACTTCAAGCTGTGGAGAACCAGTTAACAATACGGGCACACTTAGTATTGACACAAAGTATCAAAAAATTTATCCTAAAATAAAGCCATATGACCTGTGCTTGGAAAAACTGTAGGCTGACAAAGTACTGTAATTTGCAATAATTTGGCTGTCACCTAAACAATTATGCCTCGAAGAATAAAATGTGAACGTTGATTTTCCACATCACTAGAATGTTAGTAACTTACTTGACCCTGGCTTGTCAGCAACACGCACAATATGAGTCATGCCAGCCTTGTACCCCAGGAAAGCAGTCAGATGCACAGGTTTTGAGGGATCATCCTTGGGGAAAGCTTTCACCTTCGGGCGGATCCTCCTTGAACGTTTCTTGGGGTAGAACCCCATAGACCCATGACGGGGTGCACTAAATTTTCTATGAGACTGTAAAAGAAAGTATTAAATTAGACAAATACTACAGTGGCCATTTTTAACTTTTGCTACAGACTCTGCTACAAACCTGATTTACATTAATCATATGGTCAAGAAGAGCAACCCTAGTTGTTAAATACTGAACTTTTTAGTTACCACTCAACTGTATAATAGACCAACACATGACATGGACGTGATTTGTTTGTGCCCTTACAGGATAAAGACGTCTGGATACACCTACTAGCAAACCAGTTTGTCAAGCCGTCACAGAACTGTACACATAAACTGCTATTGCATTTCACATTCTTCAACAACCCCACATATGTTCTGTACTGTATATGGCTTTACTCCTTAATGCCCACTAGAAGCTGGATAAGTCATGGAATATACACAGTCCTGTCCACACCCAGGCATTACCCCAGGGGACTGGGTTTATCTTTGATGCATGACACAGGACAACTGCATTTGCATGCCAGCTCCCAAAGTTATTCAAAGTTACCCTGCCGGCAGAAGCCAGCTGGTACTTTTCATCAGTATGACCAGGAAAGCAGACTTCTCTGGCTACAATTTTCCATAACCTAATTCCAGATCAAAGATAGCTTTGTTTACAAAATGGCAGAAATTGCAACAAAACTAAAACATGTATATTATATAATTGCTTCCAACCAAACTTGTTCAACTTTTGAAATAAACAGTTACCCTACCCCCTTTGATTAAAGGCAATGTACAAAGTCACAGTCTACTTAGAGCAAGAACAATGTAAATCATACCAGGCACTGTCACAGTGAACTGCCATACCACTGCAATGGTTACATCTCAGACCAAACATCTAATTATTATCTGGTGAACATCTCGGACCCAACACCCAATTCTTATCTGGTGAACTATGGGTAAGCCGTAAGTACCTGTAACCCTTCATACAACTGTTCTGCTTAGGTATGCTGGAACTGTCTTACAACTACAATTAATCCGTTCCATGACGGGTGCCTTTGTTGGCTTTTTGGCCCGTAGTGCAGAGGGTTTAGGAGCCTGTGTGACCCCCAGTGCCAGCCATTTCAGACTCTTCCCCCATTAATAGACCTGAAAAGTGGTTCAAATAGGCCTGGTGATAGTAAAAGTGCTCACCTCAGCTGTTTTCCACCCAAAAACAGTGTTTCGGTCCAGCACACCCAGATCTGAATCAGATTGTTACTTTCAGATACCATCAGTGGCTGATGTGGATAGGTAGTCCATTTTGGTATAGAGTGGGTGGATGCAAGGAGTACTTGGAAACTATGATGATGGTAAGTTGGGGTTCTGAGCAAATTTTACATATTTTCACATCCATCTTTTTTACTATTACATTGGTACAAGGCACCATAAACACTTACATAAAGCACAATAAACATATGCTGCAAACAAGCAGTAAATCACACATTTACATTATTTTCCTTACATTACTTGATTTTACGATTTATGTCTATTTACTTACATTTACTCATATTACAATGTTACCTCATCACTTGAAAGTTCTCCAACTTCGACTGGATGTCAGCAATAAGCACAATATTCTTGGCAGCGTGGCATGACCCAGATTTGCATCAGATGGCTACTTTCAGATACCATCAGTGGCTGATATGGATAGAGCCCCTGTGGTACAATAGAAGAGTTTGCGTCTCGCACGCTGGTGGATGCAAGAGTTTTAAAAACATTCAGAAGCGTTCATCAAGTCATTTACCACTTTTGCGGACATAAGGGGTGCTGTGGTTGAACTAGTGTCGCATACTGTATGATTGCATCCAGTCGGCTTAGGCGGGCCAATTACACTTGGTTCACAGACTACACACACATCCAAAGCCACTCCTCACCCTACATACAATCTCTGCAGAGCACATGTTGGTGGCGTGGAGATAGATACATAGATAGACAGACATAGATAGTCCATTTTGGTGTGGTGTGGGTAGATGCACAGAGTACTTGTAGTATGGAAAAGCAACCTGGTGTTCGTTAATGCGTCCACAGTCGAAACTATGCCAATTTTATCTTTCACTTTTTTAAAATATATTATACTGGTATAAGGCACCATAAACTCCCACATTAAGGCACACTAAAACACTCATGCTGCAGCAGACTCAACTTCGCACAAATGTGTGCAAAATCGTGTCCGTGTAATTATAAAGGCAACAGAAGTATTGTTCAGTCACCAAACACATCCACTTATAGTACCTTCCTTTACATTACCACCTCATCACTTCTGTTTTTCTCTTTCTCTAGCTTCTTTATTTCTTTGTCCTTCACCTCAGGAATCACTTTCACCATGAATCTCGTCATTGGAGAGACAGTGAGGCAACATGTCTTTGCTGGCCAGGTGAACTGCTAACAGGTGAACTGCTAACAGGTGAACTGCTAACA
>JAGKTI010006458.1:0-40643 GCA_018397915.1 Birgus latro
GTACCCAATTATCATCCCCCATCCTCTCCACATGTCCAAACCACCTCGGCCTACTTCTCCTCATCACAACACCAATACACTCCAGTCTCATCCTACCTCTCAACTCTTCAATCGTAAACCCAGCCCCTCCAGGCTTTGCAAGCAGGGACACACTGCATATCCACCTAATCATTGTCATTTCTGCACGTTTAAATCTGCGAATATCCTCTTCCTTTACTGCCCAGGTCTCACTACCATACAGCATCACACTCCTAACACATGCTCCATACAAAGACCCCTTAGCACGTAAGGAGAGTCCCCTCAATGTCAGGAGAGGCAACAGCTCCCTGAACTTCTTCCAACCACTTCTCACCCTAGCAACCGACCTAACTCCAGCCCCACCTCCGGCACATAACTTGTCTCCCAAATAACAGAACTCCTCCACACACTCAAGAGACTCACCAACAAGTTCAACCCTCTCACGCCTAACAATCTCCACCTGCTCTCCCCGACACACCGCACACATGAAATCAGCATTATCTCGCAGTCTACCTCTAATACCACTACATATCTTGTGCACCCATTTATCACAAACACTGCACAAGATGGAATTACTTCCCACACCCTTGTGACAAACTGCACATGGCCACTCTCCCTCTCCTCTGATTGTCCCACCACCAACCCTAGATAGCATCACTTTTGTTTTATCTGCATTTACCCTAAGCCCTTGTGCCCCATACCATCTCTCCACTTCTTAAATCTTTCCTCTGCCTCCTTTTCATTCTCTGCAATCAACACCAAATCATCAGCATACAACATCTCCCATGGAAGTCCATCTCTGAAGTCATGTGAGAGGGCTTCGAGCACCATGATAAACAACAAGGGACTCAAAACTGACCCCTGATGCACACCAACATTCATGGAAAACTCATCACTCAAAACTCCATTCGCTCCTACCTGGGTGCGAGCACCCACATACATGGCCATAACCACCCTAACCAGCCACTCTTCCAACCCTAGCCTTCTCATTGCCCACTTCACCACCTCTCTAGGGACTCTGTCAAAGGCCTTTTCCAAATCAACAAAAACAAAATACAATTCCCTTTTCTTTCCAATATATTTTTCCTGAAGCTGTCGAACAATGAATATGGCATCAGTGGTCCCCCTGCCTGGCGTAAACCCAAACTGCATCACATCGATATTCACTCTTTCTCTAATCATACCTTCTAGAACTCTCTCCATTACTTTCATTATCTGATCTAAGAGCTTTATACCTCTGTAATTTCCCCTTTCCAGGGCATCATCCTTCCCTTTGTACACATTTACAATTACACTCTTCAGCCAATCATCTGGGACAACACACTCATATACAGTAAACCCTTCATAAGCCGAACTATATGGGGCTCTACCCTGGTTCGAGTTACCGATTTTTCCGGCTTACCGAATTTTCACCCCCCAAAATTGCTAAATTACCGAATTATCACCTCCCAAAATTGCTAAGACAATACCTATTACTTGTCCTTTCAACACTAAATTAAAGAAGCATATATAAATAAATTAGTTATGACAAAAAACAATATAGTGCATTTAATATACATTTAACCCCTTCAGTGCTGGGTGTATTTTCATTTTGTTCTTGCTGCCACCAATCAACTTTAGACAGTGTAGGTTGGATCTGTGGAAGTGCACGGGTTTGGTACAGCCTTCGTTAGCCCCTTCAGTATGTGAGTCCAGTCCTGAGTGCCATAAAATCGGCTGGAGGAAGCGTAAATAAAGTAGAAATAGACGTCACAGTACTGAAGTGGTTAATTGGTAGAAAATCATTCACAGAGGCAGTACCGACTGTCGGTAACATGTGTTGGAGATGGATTTTCACCCCCCCAAATTACAATAACAATACTTATTACTTGTCTTCTTAACACTAAAGTAAAGGAGCATATACAGTGTATAAATTAATAAAGAAAGACAAAAAAGAAAGAATTCAGTGCACATAATTTGCCCTTCATCAGAGGCAGAAGATCGTCGGCAGTTTGTTTTGTTTTGGAGACGGAGGTGGTGGAGGTGGTTTAACTCACACTTGAACGTAAATTCTAAAAAGTACCCAGCATTTATTTCACTCTATATTAAGAACTAAACTTAAATGCAATCACTGTAATAGACTGCAATGTAACACCTTTCGTTAGAAGCAGTAGATTCTTCGAAGTTCAGCAGTTTGTTTTGTTTTGGAGACGGAGTTGGTGGAGGTGGGTTAGTTCATACTTTAACGTAAATTCTAAACAGTACCCAGTATTTATTTCACTCTATATTAGGAACTAAACTTAAATGTAATCACTGTAATAGACTGCAATGTAACACTTTCAGTAATAACAGTACTGAACTTTAATCATGATCACTACACTGTCACACGCGCACATTTTTTTTTTTTTTAGCTTCATTCCTTTATGACTAGAGGTGCCAGTATCACTTCTTTTAAGCTATGAACCTTCCATGGCAAGGCAGAAGGCAAAAGGAGAGCACTGTTCAGCACTAAATGACAGTAAGAATGGCGCAACTATCGTCTCCAAAAGCAAGCAGCAGACTGGCGCCACGAGTCCGCTTGGCGCCATTTCTCCCCCTACTTTCGCATTTCGACCTACTTTCATACGTGGTCTCAGCCTGAATTCGGTTAACTGAAGATTCCGGCTTCTAAAAGTTCGGCTTATGGAGGGTTTACTGTATAATCATATTTATCAGGTCAGTGGCTAACCTCACCCCAGTATCTCCTGAGGCCTTCAACATTTCGGAAGTCAACCCAGACACACCTGCCGCCTTCCCCACCCGCATCCTGCCTATTGCCTCACTCACAGTAGCAGCATCAATCAAAGGCCAAGGGCCAAACACTGGATCTGCTGGCTCCAAACCTTCCATATCCCAATCAAACTCCTCATTCAACAACCGGCTATAATGCTCTCTCCTTGCATCTTTAATATCCCCACATTTCACCACTACCCTTCCTTCATCATTCTTCACACACTGCTCACCTACAATGTCCCGATTATCCCTCTTCACCTGATTTGCTACCCTAAAAATCATATTTTTCCTTTCTCCATGATTTAGATTATCAAGTAAAAGTCTCTGTGACTCAGACTTCGCCCTGTATACCTCTCTTCTAGACCTGCGCTTGGCAGCCAAGTACTCCTCCCTGTTACCACCCTTGTTCCATTCCCGGAAAAGCCTTCTTTTCTCCTTAACTGCGGTTTCTACACCCTCATCCCACCACCAAGTTACTTTATGTCTTGGTGGGCCTCTTGTCCAACCGCATATTACATCAGTAACTCTCAAGAGTTGTTCTTAAGGGCCCTATACTGTTCATTAACACCTCTATCTACGGCTCCCTGTTCAGCCACCACTCTCCTCATCTCACTATAAAAGGCATCCCTTACTATTGGTTTCCCAGCTTCCATATTTTCCTCCTAGGTACATATGTCCTCCTTCTCGTCATTCGTTCCTTAAGCACCATGTCACAAATCAACAGTTTGTGCTGCTGCACACGCTCCTTGCGTCCTATAACTTTAACATCCCTCACTAATCTCCTATCAACCCTCCTGACCAGAAAATAATCTATCTGACTACTATTTCCCCCGGACTCGTACGTAATCCACCGACTCATTCTTTTTCTAAAATGTGTGTTGCACACAATCATGTCCATAGCCTCCCCAAACTCAAGTATTCTTTCCCCTTCCACATTCCTCACACCATATGCACATCCTCCATGGACTCCTTCATAACCTTGAGCTGCTTCACCCACATGACCATTTAAATCCCCTCCCAGAACCACTACCTGATCATCGCCCATACCACTTACTATACGTATTAAATCACCCCAAAATCTATCCTTCTCTGCGTCATTCAATCCTACCTGTGGAGCATATGCCGATATAACTGAAATAATTTCCTTACCAATCCCCGTAAAACAAATAACTGAAAGTCAAATGACCAATCCTTACGGGATTATGGCGTCTGGCAATAGATAGACAGACAGATGCAGGAATGAGTGTCCTTGGCTACTTGTAAAATAAACCATCCAATCTGACTACTGTACACATGATCATCAACCAAGCTGAAAAGAGTTAAGAATCTCTGTCATATGAAAGTAAATGCACTACGGTACAGTCAGCTTATCATCACCTGACAGATCTAGGCCACTCTCTAAACATAATTAATGTCACCAAATCATATTAAGGGTTATTCCATCATGAGGAACGTTACAGTCATAGACAAGTTTCAACTACTCTCAGTTATACAGTAATCCATAGATTATCTGGACGGTCCGTATCTGGTCATGCTCCATATCCATTCATTAGGCCTTGGCTCTATTATTTGTCCATAACTGGATATGAAAGACCTGGCTTCAGTGACCAGGCAGTTAAAAAAAAAAAAAAAAAAAAAAAAAAAAAAACCAGGTCCACCACCCCCCCCCATCCACATGCGGGTAATACCTCCTAACCCACAAGCTGAGCGAGAATGGCTGTACGGATCCTGATCGTATGGTCGAAATCACCCGGCCACCCCTATCACCGGTAACATGTAAGTAGTGCGTGAGGAAGACAGAACGTCATCTACAAGCTGAGCAAGAATGGCTGTATGGATCCCTACCGAATGGTCAAAATCCCCTGGCCACCCTGATCACCGGTAACATTCCAGCAGCACTTGATGAAAACAGAGTGTAACCCACAAGCCGAGCTAAAATGGTTGTACAGGTCCTTACCGTATGGTAAAAGTCCTGTGGCATCCTTCACTCCCCCCCCCCGGCCCTCCTCCATCCCACCCCATGCTCACCAATGTCTGCCTTTTCTCCTTCCCTCACCATCAGTCCTCCCCCTCCTATGTGTCACCCACCATCCTTGTGTGTTTTTTAGTTTTTTGCAATTTATTCGAATACCATTGGTCATGTCAAAATTCCAAAACAACCGCAAGAAAGCTCATGCAATTCTGAATCTAGACATATGCTTAGCTCTTGCACAGTGTGGGCAAAATTTTGCGCTAGGATGTTGGGAAGTTATCTGAAGGTATTATTTACTCTCCAACAAGTTCATTCTCACTGCTTTTTTGTACTTTTACTCATCAGTTGTGTGTGTTTTTATTAGCTTATATTACAGCATAAACACCAGCATAGATGGTGGTATACGATTTACTGTATATCAATATAACCAATTTCCAGGGAGTATACTGAAATTGAAAGAAATTTTTTTCTTTGTGCTATGGCAAGCCATTACTCTTGCTGTCTCAGAAACTTTTTGAATTCCCAAGAGGGTTAAAAATACTGCAACCGTCATCTTCACTTATTTTTTGGAAGACTTTTTTGTTGTTTATGCATTGCTTTCTTAGTGTCTAGCATTACACTGGATATTCCCAAGTGTGTTTTGATGTCTAAATACAGCTAAAAGACTGGAAAACACTGCCAAAATTAGGTGGGGTACTGTACATTACACATGGGACATTTGTGGATTTTTGCTGTTTATGCATTGTTTTCTTAGTGTCTAACATTACACTGGGTATTCCCATGTGTGTTTTCATGTCTAAATACAGTTGAAAGACTGCAGAACACTACCAAAATTAGGAGGGGTGCTGTGCATATTGGTAGTTTTTTTTTTTTTAAATGCATTGTTTCCTTAGTGTTTAGGATTATATTTCATATTGCAATGTGCACTCTGATGTCTAAAAACAACCAAAAGACCTCAGAACACTGCCAATATTAGAAGGGGTACTGTACATACAGGTGGGGTTCTGCATATTTTTTTTTTCTTTTTAATGTTTTCTTTGTGTTTAGGATTATACTGCATATTCCATTTTGTGTTTTGATGTCTCAGAAGAGCCAAAAGACTGCAGAACGTTACCAAAATTAGGAGGGGTACTGTGCATATTGTGTGTGTTTTGTTTTGTTTTTTAATGCATTGTTTTCTTAGTGTTTAGGATTATATTGCATACCGGTATTGTAATTTGTGTTATGATGTCTAAAAACAGCCAAAAGAATGCAGAACACAGCCAAAATTACAAGGGATAATGTACATATAGGCTGTGTATGAGTATATGTACAGCAGAGGATATTGCTCCGTATCCAGACAATGACCGTATCCGGTCATGCCTTTGGCTCTATTATGATGGATAATCGAGGGATTACTGTACAGTATTTGCAGAAGTATGCAATATGAATTAAAGGTTTTTGCAAGCTACATTACCAACACTTCACATCACATCATACCACAGTCGGATTGTTTATAACTATTTTAATTGATGTAGTGCTGCCTACTTCTTCCTTAGCCTTTATCATTCTTTTTCTGTGCCTGCCCTCCTTTCTTCCTATTTCTCCTATATTTCCTGTCACTTCTTACTGCTTTTCTTTCCTGTACAGGTGGCATTACATTGAGTGACAAGCCAAATGGTTTCCTGTAAGCCAAGAAACCATTTACATCGCTGGGTGGTAACCATATAACCAAACCGTACATGCTCCCTACGTGTCAACAAGTGGGTTGGTGGAGGGTTAGTGCCCCTCCCCGTAAAATAAATAACTCAAAGTCAAATGGCCACCCCTTACGGGATTATGGTGTCTGGCAATAGATAGATAGATAGATAGACAAATTTTCAAAAGTTGCGTGAGGAATGTTACCACCATGCTAACCCCTCTTGTAGTTTGCATAAATAATTTCAGTAAGTCTGTGCTCTGACTGGTTCAATCAAGGAGTGCTTCATATCAATAATATGTCAATAGATATGGATCATAACTATATCCAGCAAATTTGTTTGTTTCTAATAATTGTTGTGCTGTTAAAGAAAATGTCAGACACATCACCGGAAAAGTGAGAAACGTTACTTGAGTGATTTTTATTTAAATTACGGTTATAGTAACTGTAAGCATCACAAACATAAACAAACATGTACTGGTGTGAAATTTACATTACCTAACCAGAAAGTGGTTGGCTGGGGGACTCACCACCCACTCACTCGATGTAGTGCTGCTCTCGGGTGCCTGGCCTTTCCTCCTCTTCCTTCTTTCTGTCCTTCCTCTTCTGTCTTTCTTTCCTTCATTTTTTCCTCTTCCTTCTGTCTACAGGTGACTCTACTGCGTGACAAACCAAATGGTTTCCTGTACACCAGGAAACCATTTACTATGCTGGATGGTCACCATATAACCAAATTATGGCACCTGGTGGTTTAGTGGGCAATTAAGGCACTCTAATTATGTTGCGCCAGTGCAGGTTTATATCCACAAGGTGGTTGGGGTTTATTGCTCACTTAATGCCACTCAGGGATGAGTGAGGCTGGTCACTCTCATCTTTGTCTGGACCAACTTGCCTAGCCCCAGGCTCCTACACTCCTCACGGAACAACACTGGATTAGATGATGAACAAATGAATGAACTAATCAGAAGACAATTCTTCTTTAAGCAACATCAACATACCCTATTCCAGTGAACAACATGACATCAACATAGACTAGTTGATCAAGGAGGGAAAAGTCACCTCTTTGAATGTATATACCATTCTTGATACTTGAGAAGTTGATAAAGCCTGCACAACCATGTCCTCTGTTATCTCATCTCTGTCTGGGTTGTCAGGAAAATGAAACTGAGTATGACCCACTCTGTTGATGTCCCTATTTCTAAGGTACCGTAATTAACGTTGATCATGCCCTCTTCTGGCATAGACTCAATGACTGCAATTCATAATGTTTAGACAACTCTCTGGCTGTACAACGAACCAGTACAGTCATGAACACTGATAAAGGGACAGGGTAGTCTGCCACCAGAGGACAGGTTAAACACACATGTCCACCCCCAAACTCTCCCTCTTTACCCGCACAAAACCATTAAATTGTTAGGCGGATGGATCAGAGATCTGAAGCTTTGCTCTCTCTCACATCTTGCCGCATGTAATATTAGTACTGCACTCTCGTGTCTAAGATGGGTTTGTCCAAAATGTTTCGCATCCAAGACGGAGACCACAAATAATAATCCAATATACAGTAATCTCTCTACTATCCGGATGTCCACTATCCGGATGTCCACTATCCGGACATTGTGGGCTGATGGCCGAAACCCCCAAATTGAAAAAAAAAAAAAAAAATCCGATTTTTTTCTGACCGTGTCAGTTTGAATTTCCCGCCCGCACTGACTAGCTCCCTTCCCGCTCAATCTCCCTCCTACTAGTTCTGTCTCAACTCCCGTGAACAGTGGATGGCTGTCCGCTCGTTTGTGGTATTTTCGTTCTTGTTTAAATAATCAAAAGTCACAGTGCTAAGGATTAAGTGTAGTTAAACATTGGATTACTGGACATGCTTCAAGAGCAATTATGACCACTGCAAAAACCTTAGAGATGAGGGTAAACAACAATCATGGACTGTAAGTAAACATTGTCAACTGCTAAATATTTTCCATAATCACTTCTAAATCCTCATTCTCTGGTTACATTTTATTTACTTCATGCTTTGTGTCCCATATTTGAGTGCACAGGCTGTGAAAGAGGTGATTTTCTCAGTGATTACCATGTCTGCCTTACTCACCTCAAAATCATCATTTTGGGGTTAAAATTCGATTAATTCATGCTTTGTGCCAATTTATGTGAATGGGGTCTTAATTAAGTGCTATGCATGTCCAGGAGGGAGGTAGGTAGGTGGTTTTCTGATTTAGGTTAGGTTAGGTTAGAGTCAAGAATGACCGGTGCTGTTGGTGAACAGTGAACACCTTTGCCATACCTAACTCTTTTTCTGGTAACAATTTATTTATTTGATGTTTTGTATCCCATATTTTAGTGCATAAGATATGAGAAATGATGATTTTCATAGTGATAGCCACGTCCGACACTAACTTACATTAAGCTGCCAACTCGTGAACTGCCTTACTCACCTCAAATTCATCATTTTGGGGTTAAAATTTGATTAATTCATGCTTTGTGTGCATTATTTATGTGAGAGGGGACTTAAATAAGTGCTATGCATGTCCGGTAGGGAGGTAGGTAGGTGGTTTTCTGATTTAGGTTAGGTTAGGGTCATGAATGACCAGTGCTGGAGCTTCAGGGCCAATATCCGAACAAGACCAATATCCGGACATGCCTTTGGCTCTATTATGTCGGACAGTGGAGGGATTGCTGTATTGCTGTAAAACGGTTGCATATGTCCAATACGGAACCAAGAGTTCAAAACAGCCCAAATCCGAGGAGAATACAGCTATGACGGTCTCGTCCAGTCCAACACAGTTCCCGCGCCGAGAGAGTGACGTGGTTGCGACGTTGTCCAATAAAATATTGGCATCTGGTCACGTGATTGCTTTTGTCTCCCTCACTAGAGCATCATGGACACACTTACCTCATGTTGCACTCAGCGTTTGCTCCTAGGTTATTGCCTCTCCTTACGTAACCATGTCAAGGAAACCATCTGCTAACCCCTTAAAGCACTGCCATCTACCTCAGGCTACTAAGCTGGATATATCTGAGCTACTAAGCTGGAGATACCAAGCTCAGAAACACACACTTTCAAGGTGAGGATATTTGTTTTGGTGCCAAATTAGGTCTAGGTTGATGTTTTTAGGGGTACTTTTCAAAGATTTTGTGACAATATTACCAGTAATTTTTTCCACAAGGTCTTCTGTTGGTCCAAGACATTTCTCGTCCAAGACAGACCCTCAGGCAACAATATTACCGTGTTGGACACGAGGGTACTGTATAATTTATTCTACTATTAGGTGTATTGGTACCTATATACAACTACCTTCAGTTCAATGAGAAGCAATTATATTGAGGTTTTAGCAGATTTCAATAGAATGACCCCACTGTACAGAATTTTTTTCCCAAATACCGGTACAGTATTTACTTGTCTTCTAAACGATGTACTAAAATCTAAATAACAGTGAAAAGGTACATGGCTACTAGCCCTAAAAGTCCCACACCTGCCTTGTCATGTGGGGGAGCCACATATCCACCCATCCACCTGCTCACTCAACCCATCCCACACTCACCCTTCCCAGCCACCTGTGTGGCCCACCAAGCACACTGATCTCAGCCATCCACCCTGCCCACCCACGAATGCCATCCCCACCAAGCTCATAACACATCTACCCACCATGAACCCACCCACTCACCCAACCCACCAATCCAACCACCCATGCAGAGCACCCCGGACATACAATCTTCTCAGCCACCCTAGTGACCCACCGTGTCACCAAACACCCTGATGACTCAAACATTCCAACAACCCATCTTGCCCACTAACCACGTTCACCCACCCACCCTGCTCACCCAACAGCGCCATCCATCACATCAACCCACCCAGCCCTATCACCATACCCACCCATCTCTCCCCAAATTCAGTGTAACTGCAGCAATTTCCTGTTAAAAGCTGTTCATGAGAAATGTTAAATCTTTTTCCAGTAACAGTCCTCAAGCTATGCATGTGATGTGTGTGACAGAGCATATGGCTGACCAGTATCTTACAACATATCACAGGGCTACACTGGTAAGGTAAGGGTACCAGGATGCTTATTTGTATTATAGGTTATGCTTGTTTTCTCCAATTCGTAAGCTGTGCATGGGGAAAATGTTAAAAAATGTCACACACCTTAGTCCTGAAGTACTTTCACTTCAAGGTCGTGCCACAGTCTGACTGCAAAATATATGTAAACCGTAGTGACAATTACAACTCAAACAGATGCTATTTCAATAAAAGCCAATAACACCATTCCAAACAATGACATACTCAGGTCAATGATGATAAGAAAATCATGAATTTCAGCATGAATTTTTCTCCAGTGACACTGTACATCATTTTTTAATGCCTCACTATCTGTGGACAGATTAGAAACTTTTTGTCCAGATGCATAAAATTCAATGTTTAAGCTTTAAAATGATATGGTATGTAATTTATATATTTTTTGACCACTTCTGAGATTGACACTAAAGGTTGACATTTGCAAGGAATGACCCTTAATCAAATAATGCCATGTTCCCTTTAAAGAAATATTGTATCCATAGGCTACTCAGGGTGGCCATGGTACACCTGATGTTTTCTATGGACTGGATGCAAAACCAGGTGCTGTACCAATATTAGCTAATCACTTCTTAGTAGCTGCTCAAAACTTGTGGGAAAAAAAAAAGAATAATCTGTGTAATACCTTGGATAAAACCTAAATCCAGGGGGAACAAGGATGACATGAAGGGCTATACAAGAGAGGGAATGTGAATTGCAGAGAGGGCAGCCTGATGGCTGAAGACAGTGACATGGAGGCAATTTGTTTATTGCCACCCCTTACGGGATTAAGGTGTCGGCAATAGGTAAATAAATCACTGAAAGATTTCATTTATATTGGACTGAGTCTCACAATAGTCTTGAAGAAAAGTTCAATACAGGTATTCCCCGCTATACGATACTCCGCCTTAGTGATGTGAAAAAATTAACACCCTTCCCCACCTACTGATGGCCAGTCCCCAGTTATCTGATGGGTTTTGTTTTTTAAACCGATTCTGATGATATTTTAGACTTAAATTTGGTTTAGGTTGATTTAAAACCATTTTTAGATCTAGATTAATGTGTTTTAGTGATAGGTGGGGTAAACACTGTCATTTTGGGGTAAAGTTTACTAAGTCTGATCTTTTCTGGGCTTATTTTTGATGATTTTCAGATTTTATTTTTGGGTTTAGGTGAGTTATAAACTGCGTTTAGGCTTACGGTAGTTTAGGTTGTTTAACAGCTACTTGGGGGTTTAGGTGAGCTAGAAACTTGTTTTTGGACTCATTTGGGTGGGTTTTGGACTTGGTTGGGGGAGGTGGGGAATCCCAAGGCTCCGAAAAGCATCCCTGTATTTTATATGTTATAACGTCCCTGTTTAACGATACTCCTGCTCAATGATGGGTTTTCCGAAACGCATCTCATCATTATAGCGGGGACGACCTGCACAGATATTAAGGTCTGTACAGTAAATCTATCTATCTACAGCCAGAACCATTAATCCCTTAAGAGGTGGCCACAAACAAATTGCCTCCATGTCACTCTGTCCTTTGCCATTTGGCTGCCATTTCTCTAACTCACACCCACATCTCTCAGATACTGTACTGTACTATCTCATCCTTGGTAAAGCTTTAATATATTTGACAAGTCTAAAAAAAAAAAAAAAAAATCTTTAACAAAATTAAAAAGAATTGGAATAAAAATAGTAGTAATATATAGCAAGGGAAATTTGCTTTTTTGACATGCCTATTCCTTGTTTTACATGTTTATGAGCTTTACATATCATACACTTCAATACAGAATCTTGAACTGCAGCCATGAGTTCTCCTGAATAGTTAACAAAATTAATGACAAAGATGTGGGCTTACATGGACAGACACACAGAAAATGAAGAAGTTAAGGTGCAGTGTGGTGTTGATGTGGATATGAATGAAAGTGTTACGAGAAATACTTTGAGATGGTTTGGCCATGTGAAGTGCATGAAGAGTGAGAGACAGACTAGATGAGTGAAAGTGAGTGAGGAGGAGGGGGAGACCAAGGATGGGATGGAGGGATGGAGTGATGTGTGAAAGAGGGGGTGTCAGTTGGAGGGAGGGCACCCAAATGGTAGAGGACAGAGTGATGTGGAGGCAATTTGTTTGTGGCCACCCTTTATAGGACTAAGACATACAACACACATAGATACAGTACATGACAAACTTGGAAATTAAGCCTATTGTGTTTTACACTGCTCCTAGGTACAATTTCTTGGTATGTCTTGATTACCAAGGCAATTTTATGACAGTGATTATCTTTTGTAATTGTAAATTCATTTATGATATCCAGATTCTGTAGAATATTAATGTTACTAATGATTTTATAATTCATTAATGACATCCTAATTCTGTGAAAATAACATGTTACTCAAGAGCAAGAAGTTAGGGTTATTGACGTCAGTGGTGGAGCTCCACAGTGGACAATGGGCTGATTTACACCTAAAACTCATTCATCCCCAAATCGTTCAGACTGGGTTAGATTAAACTGTCAGGCAGGGTTAGGTTATGCTGTCTGAAACTCATTCATCCTCAAATCACTCAAGTTTGCTAGGTTAAGTTTGGTTGGACTGGATTAATTTAATAATTAGGTTAGGTCAGGACAGTAGGAACAGATTAATGACCCACTGACTATGGAGCCAAATCAACTTAAGAGTCCAATGTGGCAGATGGCTACTTACTATGGTTTATAGGTGATACCCTCAAAATTACGCCTTTCCTCAACTTTTTAAAGCATTCACAATGATAATTCCCTTATGGTTTATCGAGACAAATACAAATGTAAATTTTATCCATGGACCCTCTCCTGCAGTTTCGCCAATAATAATAATACTGTAATAATCTGTCAATCTATCTATGGCCAGATGCCTCAATCTGTTAAGGAGTGGCCACAAACAAATCACCTCTATGTCACCCTGTCCCCTGCCATTTCGCTGCCCTCTCCCAACTCACACCCTCCTCTCTCGTATACCTATCCACTCAGTTCATCCTTGGTCTCACCCTTCTCTCCCCCCCCCCTCCACCTCATTCATATACACTCTCCTCGTCAGTCTCTCAATCTCCATCTCCACATGGCCAAACCAGCTGAATGTATTTCTCTTAATGATTTTCTATCACACCCACATAATAATGCTGTAATCTGTTTTATACCATTACTGTTTCAGGGACATAGTAACTTCTAAAATATTATTCCACTCATCATCATCATCCAAACCTCTTTATCCCACCTAAGGATGAGGTGAGGTAGGGTCCAGAGCAGGATGGCAATCCACCAAAATCATTTAATGATTGGTGCCCAGTGTCTGTTTAGGACTGGTATATGAGGGAAGGGTCCATGCAGCAGGGTGATCAAAAAGTATATTCTGATTCCAGTATGTCTAAGCATAAACAGACAGAAGCAATGTGATGCGATGTTGTTCGAAGGAATGGCCTTTACAACAGCACTTCCTAAACTTAAAATTTTATTTAAGTTTTGAGTTTGTGCTTTTGATAGTATTCATTATTTATTATTTCTAAACCATTATTTGTTATTTGTGGTGAGCTCTGAGTTTCCCTTCCTTCAGTCTCCACAATCGGTATAATACTACACTATAGCTCTTTCTTTCCCAGCAGTTTTTCCTTATTAAACAAGTATCTCACTATGATGCTACTCTTGTCTTCAATGTATGGTTACTGAAGTTCTTCTGATTCTCCTCTTACTGCCTGTAGTCCTTCACACCATAGTAAGAAGTGTTCCGTGTTCTCTTCTGCTCCGCACCGTACACAAGCAGTATCTCCATTTTCACAACTTTTTCAGTCTTTTAGTAGTACTGTGTTGGTTTTTGGTTTGTACAAAATGATGGATGTTGGTCTGTTAGCATATATTGGATCTTCCTCCATATGTTTCTTCCATCCTTTGTACCATATCAAGCTTGACTTGGACTCCAGCTCCTTTTATCACATTGCATTAACTCACTGTTGTGTTTTTTCTTTCAATTTCTTTTTACTTAATCTCACAATGTCTTCATACTTTAGTTTTAATTCTTCCATATACTTGTTGGCCGTTCTCATCCATCTCTTCATTTCGTCTTCCCTCATTTCTCTAAGTATGGATATTATGAGTTAGTTACTTCCTATTCTAATGTTTCTGATGAACTGCAGCTTATTCTTCATTTTCCTGGCTTCCACTAATGAAGATCCAACTTCTCCTTGCAGGGTGCAATTTGGTGCATATTTCAGATGTCCTAGTATTTGTCTGTACGCTGCATTTCCTGTTTGTTGCAGCTTACTGATTTCTGTTTCAGTCAAGGTCATTATATTTGTGCCTTATAGTATAGAAGACAGTGCCAGATTTTTCCAAAAGGTTTTGCCAACCATTACCTTATTACAACTTTTTGTTGTGACTGCATTAGGCTTGTTGTATTGGCTAGCTTTTGGGCTTTATTGATGATTATTTATTTGGGGGCTTCAGAAGTGTTTCTTTTGTTATTCCAAGGTATTTTATTTTATTTGTCACCTATATACCATCAATTTCTGCTGGCTGATCCTCTGTGTTGTAAATTAAGACATTGCTCTTTTCTCGGCTGATATCCAGGCCACAATTTTGGCTTATTTCAATCAGCATTCTTAGGTTCTCCTCAGCTCCTCTGATGGAGTGTGACAGTAGAAGTCCATCATCAGCAAAGAAAGTGCCCCTGTTTTGAATAAATCGCTTATGAACCCTGTTCCCATCGTTTCTAACTCTTTAAGCACCGGGTATGTTATTAGTCTGAAGAGTACTTTTGAGCCAGTGCAGCCTTGTCTAATACCACTTGTTATGGCTATCTCTTCCATTAACTGTCGCTCATGTTTATGGTTGTTTTAGCTACCACCAACACAGATGTTCACTATGGGGTCAATTATTGACAGGTGTACTTTCTATTCCTTCAGTGCACTGATCAGTTTCCCTATTTGGATGGACTCGAATGCCTCTGCAAAATCAATAGCTGTGACCACTAGTATTTTTTCCCTTTTAAAGCTGTCTTCAATACAGTACTGTAGCACGAACAGGTTGTCTTCAATTCTTTCTCCCTGAGTAAATCCTGCTTGGGTTTCTTTTACAGCCCTATTTTTTATTATGTGATCTACTGTATTTCCGCTCTTAGCAATAACATGAATATCTTGTATGACACAATCGTTGGAGATACTGGACTAAGGTCATTTACTGCTGGTTTCTTCCTTTTGGGAATTGTTTTTGTGATAGCTATATTCCAAAATTTTGGTTTATCTTCTGTTTCACATTCTGTCAGTAGGCACCTTGATATTACTTCTAAACATTCTTCATTTTCGGCCAGTGTTTTAAATACTGTACAGCAGTTCAGTTTCCAAGCCATCCAGTCCTGGTGCTTTCTTATTTTTCATTTTTTGGATCACATCTTTGACATTTTTGCTGGTGATTTCTGTTTTTTTCATTGGTGTGATCTGTCTTTCCACAGCCTGGCTCAAATCCATATGTTCAATTAGTGCTGCTGGAAATATTACCGTATACAGGCATACCCCACTTTAACAATGCAACTGGTTAAGTAAAACTCCACTGCTAGGCAGGGTATCGTATCTCAGGGTAGATTTAACATATAAAGTATATCGATGCATTTTTGAGCCTTAGGCTCCCTCCCAACCAAGTCTTAAACCCACTCAAATGAATCCAAGAAAAAGTTTAAAGCCAATCTAAATGGCCTAACAGCTCTAAAAGAAGCTAACCTAAGCCTAAAACAAGTGCCCGTCTTGCTTGTACCCAGTCAAGGTCACTGTAGAATGTGATCTCCGAATCACATTCAAACTCAGCAGAGAAAAACCAGCAGCACTGTATACAATCTCACCATCAGACGGTCCCAGGACAATTACACAAACATCTGTTATGCACAATAATAATGTATGAATGACGTAGAATCATCCATGGTGCAAATTATTGTGACAGAGAATCGCTGATGTTTTGATGGGGAATGCAATCAATGATGCAATCGGGATAGCCTTTTCAATGGCCCCTCTTTATGTTGTTTTAGTTACTGTTCTGGGCCCGGATACACAAATGGCCTTAAGGCTAAACATGGCCTTAAGTCGGGTGGTTTAAGGCCATAGGTCACTAAGGCCCATTCACGAAGCACCTACAGGAGGGTAAGCCTCAGTAAGGCCACCTCAGCTGCTGAGGTTAGGTCGGAGCAGCCTTACCGTACTGAGACCCGTAAATAAAGTACAGTAACTTCGATTTTATATTCTCTATAGCACAAGCCAGGCCAAACTTGTAATTATCTCAGTATGGAGCTGATGGTTACCTGAGAACTAGATCATGTTTTGTGAAGGGAATGGAGGTTTTAGGGATCCACTGAACCCCCTTAACATAAACGATGAACATGCATTGAGACAATATTGCCTCTGCAGGAGTGAATTCTTTCATTTGACAGAACTTGAGCCTCATATTTTGAACATCACACAACACTCCCATGCCATTCCTGCCCATACAACAATTTTTGACAGCCCAGAGATTCTACACTAGTGGGAATTTTCAGTTTTGTTGGACATACCTGTGGTATTCACCAGTCAAGTGTAACCAGGGTGATACAGTATCAGGTGTGACAGATGCTTTATACAGAAAAAGACTCAGAAAAATTGAGATGCCCAGTGGTTTGCTGAGGAGGACAAAGACTAGAGGATTTCCACAGAAATTTTTTTCTAAAGTGCTTGGGTCCCCTTGGGGAGGGAGGGAAACCTGTATCCCTGTTTGTAAGAGGCGACTAAAAGGGGCCTTTTTGTCTCCAGTCTTTCTCTCCTTACTGTCCTCGCATGTCTTCTGTCCTACCCCTTTTCTTGACGTGTGTGTTTCTTCTGACCTTTATTTTCCCTTTACTACATGACCATGCACCCATATTATGACTTGGTGATACTTCTTCATTATTCCTAACTTCCTAAAGTGCTTGAAGTATTGGACTGAACCCTCATACCAATTAAGGTCCCAGATTGGAAAGAACATACTGCAAAGGGTTCCATTCAATGAATGTGCAAGTTGCTTGTGACAGAAACAAAATGAATGAGCTGTAATGACAGATATCCTGGTGGCATTCACGCTGTCTATATCTTGGCTAATTCTAACCTCCACCAGAGATCTGAACCAAGGTGTCTATGGTGACAGTTTTCTGCTAGGTTACTGTGGTGGCTGATTACTTTGTGCGAAGTTGGGCAATGGTTAGGTAAAACATAACAAAAATGGTAAGTTCCCATTCATACTGCTATTTTGTTTCTTTAATCCTAAACTCTCTCATATTAGCTACTATGTTTTAAAGGTTGTGTAGGTGTAAGGCTCTTCATCACTAATATTGGGATGTCTTTTCTTTGCAACCAACATTATTTTCATTTAATTACCGGTACTTCACGTGCTTATCTTTGACTGTTGTGTAAACGCTCACTCTAACCCCTAGATGATTCATGAAGCTCTGTGACTGGCCCAATGTTTCTGTATTCTACCATCTGACTGGTCAGCAGGGTCTCAGCTGACGCACAAGATTTCCCTAACAACATTCCCTACATTAAGGTCAGCCTTAGCCATGACCAAAGCACTAAACTTAAGTCAGCTGTATGACAAGGCAAGGGGGCATCGTGCAAGGGCCTTAGAGGCAGCTGTAGAGCCGCCTTTAATATTTCACATAAGGCCAGCCTTAAGGCTTCCTTCTGATGAAGTTTTGTGCATACCGGCCCTGGTTGCTGTGCTACTTTATTTTCTTCTCTCTTATTTTCTAACATATATTCTTTGTTGGGCAAGAAGCTGTACCCTAAACGACAGTGTTCACTCCACCTAGCTATGACAAAAACATTAATCTAAGGCTAAAAACAATTTATAAATCGCCCTGAACACAAAATTAAAGTCCAAAAATCGGTGAAAAAAATTCAAAACCCATCCCAAAACCATGGGTAGGCCTACGATAGGAGGGGTTGGGTGGTATTTCTACCCCCATCACTATTCCGAGGTATCACATCTAGGGATATTGTTAATTGGGGTTTGCCTGTGTTTCTCATTCTTACTTTGTCAACGCAACCTTCCAGTGTTTCTATGTACGGTACAGTAAAACCTCAGTATACCAGACTTCGATAGACCAGAAATTGCTTTTATCAGAAGTGAGGAGCTACTGGACTAAATTCTTATGCATCAGAAAAAGTCCAATAAAGCCAGAAGCAGTGTGGACTGCCTGACCACTTCAGCTATGTTCACCACAATACGATAAATAAAAGATATGTTTATCAGTGTACAGAACAGTATTAGTTCATTCATCATCCAGTCCAGTGTTTCCCCATGAGAACCGTAGGAGCCCAGGGCTAGGCAAGTTGGTCCCAACATTTAAGATGGGAATGACCAGCCTCACTCATCCCTGAGTAGCATTACATGAGCAATAAACCCCAACCACCCCTTGGATATAGACCTGCACTGGCTCAATCCAACTGGAGCACCTAAACTGCCCACTAAACCACCAGGCGCCATAATTTGGTTACCAATATATGGTTACCACCCAGTGTAGTAAATGGATTCCTGGTGTACAGGAAACCATTTGGCTTGTCATTCAGTGTAGTCACCCGTAGACAGAAGGAAGAGGAAAGAATGAAAGTAAGAGAGACAAAAGAAGGATGGAAAGAAGGAGAATGGGTTGGCACCCAAGAGCTAAACTACACTGAGTGAATGGGTGGTATGTGCCCCCACCAACCACAGTATTATTATAAATATTACACCATTTGATTATTCTAGTGAATGTATAATACAGTACAGTACTGCAAAGGTAGCAAAAACAGTCTGAAAATCGTTGGTGCGATCCGGACTAATGTCTGACATGTCAGAAAAATTCCCAGTTAGCTGGGGGAAGTCCAGATGTTGCTTTTATTGGAATTTCGCTTTTATCGGAATGGCTTGGGCCCCAATTAGTCCATTAAAGTAANCCAATATTTTACAACTGTCGCGGCACGCGACTCTGAAGTTATTATCGTACCTTGGCAACCTACCCCTCAGCAGTGCATCCGATTTCGTGTATGATGTGCATGTGACTCGTGTATATGTTTGTGTATAATAATAGCTATTCGTGTATAATATATTCGTGCAAAATAGGGAATCGGACACACTTTTGAATGATATGTTGCCAGAGTACGATAATGACAACCTTAGAGTCGTGCGCCGCGACTACAGTTCTTCTCGAAGTTTCTGTTTCCTGTAGCATCACTGTTGTACAGGAATATATCTTCTGTTTTCTTCATTTGTCTTCCCATGTTTATTGACATTTTCCCTGAGTGCTTCACTCGTATTCTTGCTATCTTTAATACCTGTTGTTAACTTCAAGTTTTTACAATTCCTCTTTTATTAATATTTGTTTTTGTCTTTTTTGGTTTTCATACAGTATCTCAAATGTATTTCTTTTGTCTTCTGTCTTGGCATTCCTCTTTCTCCTGTTGAATGCTTTTCTTTATTGCATCTCTGATAGTCTCATTCAACCATGGTTTCTCTGTTACCACTACTTCTTCTTTAATATCCTTTTTCTGGATTTTCTTCTGAGTACCTTGTCTGCCGCTGCTTTCATTGTTGTCGCTAGTTAGGTCACTTTCATTACTTCTTTTCCGTTAATTTCAGTTTTCACCTCTCTTCTATATTCTTCCAGTGATGCTCTGTCAGTTGTATAATAAATACATTCTCTCCATTCTCCTTTTTTGAAGTTTGGTGTGCTGTTTTGGTCAAGTTGCAGTTGGGTCTGTAATAAATTATGGTCCACAATATCAACTTCTTCTTGCATTTCGTCCCTCCTCATCTTTGGAACCATTTGTACCATACATTTCTTTGTTGACCAATACATAATCAGTCACACTTCTGGTCTCCCCTGCTGCACGTGTACATTCCTGTGCATCTGTTATCACAGTTCAGTAGTATCAAGCTGTGACTGTTCATCCAATATAATGGTACGGTACCATATTACTCCCCAATAAGCAGCAAAAACAGGTGCATAAAATGATAGCTCTTGTCTGACCCAACACCAGCATGCCAGCCAATATCAAGACCAGTCCAACAGGTCACTGGAGCTAACTCAGTGGGCAGGACATTTCTGGGAGGGAGTTGTAAGGTCAAATTGCAGTTCCGTACAACCATGGTATCGTGAAATTTCCTTTCGACAGTATTCACATCTCACCTACTGCTGGTTTACTAAATACTTAATCACAAATGCACCCTTTAGAACTAAACAGAAAAGGAATGGGTGTTGGATGAGGGGAGCATGGCTGAAAGAGTTCATTGCAGCTCCTATTCCTGTCTCACTGCATGTAACAAACTAACATAACATAACCTAATTTAATCTAACTTTACCTGACCTAACCTAATTTAATTTAGTGTGGACGTAGATTCGATAACAAAGCTACAAGCTGAACAACCCCCACTCTCACTCCTTACCTAGAGTACTAAAAAGTGCATTTCCGATGATTAATTTTTCAGTAAAAGCGGCAGTAGAAGGTGAGATGTATATATCGTCAAAAGGATGTGTCATGATTTCATGGTTGTATGAAACCGTAATATGTCCAGTTGCAGCGCCCCGCCACTCGCCAGCCTCGACACATTCACCCACACTCCAGCCGAGGTACCCACTCCACTTCACTGGCATACACATCCACAGGTAACCGCATCATACCACCTATCAGCTAGGGTCAAAGTTCTTATTCACATATTTTACACGTATGAACATGGCCCAATAAACAAAACTTGAATCCTACTGCAATCACGTACGTCTTTCTTATTTGCAAAACATGCAAAACGATAAGCACCAAACCCTTACTGAATTTTTAAGAGCACTTCATACCAGTTAAATACATACTTGTGGATGCCATTATTGCTTCACATGGGCATTTTTCCCCAATACATTAGTGATGGCAGCGGCGGCGGGAACACCACACCAACGTGAGCAAATTTGTAAACAACCAAAAGACGGCCGCCGGGCGCCAGGGTTTAGTGTTGCCACATGCTGTCTAAAAACTACCGTTGACCAGGGTTGCCAAGTCGCACCCAGCTCTACCCGCGGAAACCCAACTGAAAACCAGCCCAAAAGTAGCCCAACACCAAAAATTATTTTGAAAATCCTCTTTGTTATGCTACGTGTTTGTGGGACGGTTTCTCGCCCTCAAATACGCAGGCTAAAGCGGGTCCCTATTCTAGACCGGGAGGTAACTCCTAAGAGCAAGACTGGACACAAAAACAAGGCAGTGGATATCACACATGTATTCTACACATAAGACACAGGACAATACATCATAGGTATTACAAAGGATTGCCGGGAGGGGCAAGTGAACACTGTACCAATTGCTATCTGTCACTTTACCTTCTTGTTTAAGTATGGTACTATTCACCCGACACTCATGTGACATACAACACATTTATATCTTCAGACACAGGAATGGTTTTGACACAATCTCTAAAACCCGTATAGCACTGGACGGCACTGTATACATGTATATCTTACTTTACACCTGTACTTCAGGTAACTGGCGGCCGGGAGTCTATTACAGGTAGGGTCGCCCATAAAGGTATTTAACGGGGGGGGGGGGGGACTGTGGTATTTGGTATGCCCGGGTCGGCCATGCGGCTAAGACAAGGGGCTGGTGCAGGTTTAACTGAACACAGGGGAGGGGGAGCGTAAACACCCGCACAGACTCAAAGATACACAAGGTCTAGGTTATCACTGAGGCTGTCTAGGGCAGCAGGACTCTACCTCCCAATATAGGCCCGGCCTCGTTCTATCTATCGGCACGTCCAATCTTATTCGGGGTTCCTGGTCACTTCACTCGAGGACACACGGTAGGGAATCACTCGTAAGATCCTGTAGATGCACACTAGAACTTAGCTTAAGGGTACACACACATATATATCGATAGTCCACTCCCTTGGGCGACACTGATGGGCCCAGGGCGATTTCTCCGTCAGGAGGAAACAGGGGCGGAGTGGCGGGCTCCTGGGCAGGGTCCCCACACGTGGCTGTGGGCATAGGGCTCGGCCCGAAGAGGGCTAGAAGCCGGGCCTGATGTCGGATCTGTGAGCGTCGTCGGGAGACCTCGTCCACCGGTAGGTCGCGCCCTGGTGTGCCGGGCAACTCCTGGGGCAGCAGGGGACCCAGGGAACTGGAACCCGGGGCGGCTGGGCTGCGGCGACGGCTCGAGGGCGGCGTCGCCGTCAGGGACGCCTCACGGGAAGCTCGGCCCGGGGGAGTGGTGGACGGAGCTCGGCGGCGGCTTCGGTTGGTCACCCGGGTGGAGTCACACGGAACCGAGGTCCTGGGCGAGACTCTGCCACGTCTCGGGTGTGGGGCCTTCTCCGACGGCTGGTGCTCCCGTAGGAGGGGAGTGGACTAGGCCCAGCTCTACTCCGGACCCGACGTGACTCGTGGCCAACGCCTGGTGGGTTACGGGGAGGGTAGTCTCCTGGNNCCTGGCGGCTCGTGGCCTGCACTGCACTAGGTCTAGTTCCTTGGCGGCTTGTGGCCTGCACTGTATTTGGCCTGGCGTGACTCGTGGCCAACGCCGAGAGGGCACGGGGAGAGACAGTTTCCTGGCGGCTTGTGGCCTGCTTTGTACTGGGCCAGTTGTCCGGGCGGCTTGCGGCCCGCTCTGTATTGGGCCAAGCGTGACTCGTGGCCAACGCCTGTGAGGCCGTAGGGATAGCTGCCTGGCGGCTTGTGGCCTGCACTGTACTAGGTCTAGGTTCTTGGCGGCTTGTGGCCTGGACTGTACTTTGTCTGGCGTGACTCGTGGTCAACGCCGAGAGGGCACAGGGAGAGACAGTTTCCTGGCGGCTTGTGGCCTGCACGGCGCTTGGTCTGGTGTGGCTCGTGGCTGGCGTCGAGAGAGCACAGGGGGAGATGGTTTCCTAGCGGCTTGTGGCCTGCACCGTGTTGGGTCCACTTCCCTGGCGACTCGTGGCCTGCCCTGTGTTCGACCTGGTTACCTGGCGGCTTGTGGCCTGCACTGTGTTGGGCCTCTTTCCCTGGCGGCTTATGGCCTGCACTGTGTTGGGCCGGACGTGGCTCGTGGCTAACGCCGAGGAGGTGAGCTCTGGGACGGCTGTGGCCTGTATCAATGAGCTTCTATCACTAGCAGCTGAGGGACGGACTATGGCCAATCCTGCCTCATGCCCGGTATGGCGTGTAGCCGGTACCGCGGTGCCGCTCTTGGGGGAACGCCTACAGGAGACGAGCCAACACGCGACCGTATCGGAGCCCTGTGGCGGGGAGACAGCTGGGGAGCGGACAATGGCCAACTCTGCCCCGTACCCGGTACGACAACTGTCAGTACCGCGGCGCTGTGTGGAGTTGTAAACTCCACCCCTTACCTGCAGAGCTGTTTTTTTTTTTTTTAAGATTCGCCACACTGGTGTGGCACGGGCTCGGGGTGGAGAGCCCGTCAGAGGAGTGCAGTAAACAAGGGGGCGTCCTCTGCATGGCGACAGAGGACGCTAGCGTGGGGGGGGGGGGGGGGCAGAGCCCATCCCCGCACAAATATATACCAATGCAGTGGCTGGAGGGTAACTCCAGCCACTCTCACCGGGCCCTCATCTGAGCACAAGGGGGGCGCCGGGGAGTCGGGCAGGTAGGTCGTTCCTGCTCCCAGCCGCGCCGCGCTGGCGGTAATCTCCTGGTGATCTGGGGGGGGGTTGGGGGAGCTGGTGTCGTCTGCTCCGCTTGCCGGGTGGTTGGTGGCTCTAACCCCTAACTCCTGTATTTCACTCTTTTTATGTGAAATTAGTGTTCGATATTAATAATTCATATATAGATCCCTATTAAGGCTTGAAATGATCAATTGATTCACATCAACTTCCTTTAATTGCCATAAATACAATATTGCTCATAAAACGGCAATGATTCTTTGGAAATATACTTATCTTACTAGGTAATACAACATGCAGGTCTCCCTCCGAGCCAACTTTCCATCACACTTGTGTTATTAAAAAAAATATATATATGATCATCATCACTGTTTCTTCGCTGTGTACATAATGTCATATGTGAAATTTGCTAACATCGTTTCGTTTGATGTGAAATCATGACAACACATTTTATGTCTGGATATATGGTTTAAAATGAGTATTTTCAACTGTTCCGTGCTGCAATCTGTTTCTTAATTTACCATAGGAATTTCCGAGCTGCACCCACTGGTCCCTATGGGAGAATTAGAGGGTCTCTCTCTCTCCGCCGTATGTTTAAAAAACTCTCTCTCTCTCTCTCTCTCTCTCTCTCTCAGTATTTTGTCATGATGTGGTTTAACGCCAAACTAGCCCAAAAAACCGCGACAGTTTTCAAACCAGCCCCCCAAAAAACGCAACCCGCGACCGATAAAATTTGCCCGCGGGTGCTACAAAATTAGCCCAATTTGGTGGGAAAACCGCGACCTTGGCAACCTTGCCGTTGACCTGCAAAAATGTCGCGAAATATTGTACTGTTCATGAAACTGGTGGCGTAGCCAAAGGGGTAGCCGGAGTGACATATCACATCTAAAATATGCCTAGCCATTACTACCCGTAATTTACCAGGGAATAGCCTGTAGCGATTTATTTGAGCGTTACTCGCCAGTGTGTAGCGTTTTAGGTTTGTGAGCAGTGATGCCACTCCTTGGAATTTTTCCCAAGACCTTGAGATATTGGAATTTTTATTTCAAAGAGCTGGATACCTTGAGATTTTAAAGTTCTCTCATTGTATCTTTAATTATTTACGTTTGCAGATTAAACAATATCTGAATACCATAGAAATCCATTTACTTTATTCTCTCATATACACAAAAAGATGACCACTTCAGGAGCACTTTGTTATGCGACGTGTTCAAAGCTCAAGTACTTGCCTTGAGCACGGCAATTTAGAGCGGGGTTCCCTTTCTAGACCGGGTCTGGTGCAAACAACTAAAGGAACAGGGCATAAAAACTCTGGTCAACCATCCTTACATGTATATTACACTATTTTGAACACAACTGAATACAATGCCAAGGACAATACACAATGCACTATACAATAGTTAGGCACTGTCAGGACCGGAGGACTCTGGGCTGGGCGGCGTAGTCTTGGGCTGCTACTGGTGTCAGCCCGGCATGGTGGGAGTTCCGTCAGGTGAGGTCTCTGTCAGGTGGCATGAGACTGCTATCAGGGGCTGAGTCATCCAGGATGGGCTGTGGGGCAGCATGGAGAGGCGCCCGTCACTAAGGGGGCCTCGAGGTGGGGTCCTGGCCTCAGGACTGGGCCCAAACAGGGAAACCAGGAGCACTTACTTGCGCCTACTCGGGGTTGCAAGACATCGTCTGATGAGGCTGGGGAGGTCACGTCCCGGGGTCCTGGGGGTGCCCCTGGGAGTTCAAGGGCTGCGGTCTCTCTTGGTCTGGGCCTCTGTCAGGTGAGGCCTGCAGTGTCCCTTCCTCCAGGAATCCATCAGGGGGTGGTGGCATCGGGGTTGCTGGCTGCAAGGCACATACCCCCGGGATTACGATGGGGCCCTGCCAGACCTCCTCCAGGTGCAGCTTCTCCTGGGAACTGCCTCTGAGTGGGGAGAGGGTGAGGGGTTCCGCTCGGCCTCTGGAGTGCTGGGGCGAGCAAGAGACGTCCTCAGAAGGGGAAGGCACAGGGGTAGGGGGCGAGGGGCGGCTTGTGGCCGCTCCCTCGCCGGTGCAGCTGGTGGCCGTCACCGAGGTCCTATGCCTCAGAAGGACTGCAGTCGCAGTGCGGCTGGTGGCCATCACCGAGGTCCTGCTTCCCGGCGGGACAGCAGTCGAGGTGCGGCTAGCATACTGGTACGGCTGGTGGCCGTCACCGAACTCCTGTTACCCAGGGGGACTGCAGATGCAGTGCGGCTGGTGGCCTTCACCGAGGCTGTGCTCCCAGGAGGGCTTTGAGCAGGAGAGGCTGGTGGCTGTTTCTCCCCCAGTGCGGCTGGTGGCCGTCACTTGGTCCTGCAGAGGAAGGGAAGCAGCTGTGAAGCGGCTGGTGGCCGTCACCTGGATGCTGTCTGGGGCTAGTCTAGTAGCCCCACCCCCTGGTGAGTGCTGGCCCGGCCGGAGTGTAATGCACCGGGACTGCACACCTCAGGTGGTGTCGGTTGCAGGTAAGAGGGGTGCAGGGTAACGGGGGATGTATTCCGGTCTTGCTCCGAACCCGCGCGCTCTCTACCAGCCTCCCTGTGGCCTCCTCCTAGGGTAAGGGTTACATCACTGTCATCCCTTCGTGGGATGGGTGTTGCACTGCCTCGCTCATGGTGTCTTGTTGGGGTGAGCATTTCACACTTCCTCAACTGTGTTCTTCGCAAAGCAAACAAAATGAATACCGAGTTCCAATCGCAGTATTTTCGCTTTTCAACTCTATATTCAACAATATCTGATGAATATAGATGCATCTTAGCAATGTTTGTGAGTGAAGAAGTAATTCAGTCACTAGGGCCGAGCAACACTGATCCCCATGATAATGCAAATGATATAGATGAAAGTTGATACTGACCTTGGTGGAGATGTGAGTTCATGCTTATTAAGGAGCCTCTAGAAACCGAAGTTTTTGATGAAACTTTGTGTTTAAATGCAAAAGAGCTATACTTTTGAGGATGACAGTATTCTTGCCATGCTGCAAGTCCTTAACCCAAAAGAAGCACTCTCCCTTCAGAGAAGCTTACACTCTACTGCAAAACTGGCAGTCCAGTTTCCTACACTGATTAAAGAGGAAGACTTAGATGAACTACAGGACGAGTAAAAAGATTTGTTGCTGTTATGCCACGTACTCAGAGATCAACTTCTTGCTCTCTGAGTATGTGAGTCTGATATTGGGTTCTTTCTAAGACCGGGTCCAGAGCATGCAACCAAAGGAACGGGCTTTAAAAACACAGGCTAACCAGTCTTACACGTATGTTACCCACAAAGAATACACTGACTTGACACAATATAATATGATAGATTACTCACACTATATGAAATATAAAGATCTGAGTCTGGGATTAGTGGGCTAGTAAGATAACAGCAGGTGGCACCCAGGTGTGGGAAGTGTCTCGTCAGGTGTGTGCTCTCTGAAGGGGCGCGGGACCACTATTTTACTCTTGATCGTCGGGCGAGGGCTGCTGGGTGGTGTAGAGGGAGGCCTTTCACTGGAGGGGCCTCCGTCTGTGTGTCAGCCCTCAGGGCTAGGGCCGAACAGGTCTAGTAGGTGTGCTTCCTTGCGCCTGCCCTTGGTGGAGGACGGTTCACCAGCTTGTCTAGGGAGGTCTCGGCCGGGAGTTCTGGGGGCGTCCCTCTTCATCTGGTGTCTGTGGTCTCTCCTTCGTCGGGAGTCCGACAGGGGCTACCTGCAGTCTCTCCTCTCTGGGGAGTCCATCAGAGGTTTCCTGCTGTCTCGCCTCCTTCGGAAGTCCGACAGTGACTGGTGACTTAGGGACGCTGGTTGTAATGATTGTACCCCAGGACTCACTACAGGGCTACTCCAGACCTCTTCCAATAGTGACTCCACTGCGGAGCCTGCTCTTCCCCCTGTGGTGCAGGGAGAGCGAGAGAGACGTCCCGCTCTGTCTCTGGAGCAGTGAGGCGAGCAAGGGGCGTGACCCGCTCATCCTCTGGAGGAGTGAGGCGAGCAAGAGTCGTGACGCTGTATAGGTGCTGAAGGTTCAGCAGATGAGGCCCGCACGGTGGGCAGGGCCTCCCCAGCGGGCACAGAGGGCACCACTGCCGCTCTGCCTGGAGGTTGGTGCGCTCGAAGGGCACGTCCTTTCCTCAAACCTTCCCCTGTTGTCCTAGGCCTCTCAGGCGAGGTCCATATGGTGGATGGGGCCTCCCTGACTGACACAGTGGGCGCAGCCGCAGTTTTGCTAGGCAGTGGGACTGCAGGCGTGAGAAGCACGGTGGGCTTTCTCTTCCCAGCGAGCGCAGTGGGCGTCGCTGCAGTCCTGCTCAGGGAGGGGGCATTGTCTCCCTGACAAGCTCGGTGGGCATCGGCATGGACTTGCTGGTGACTAGATGAAAGGGGCATGGTAGGCGTCCTTTGCCCGGCGAGCCCAGTGGCCGTCTTTGCGGTCCTACTGGAGGCTGCAGGCGAAGGGAGCACAGTGGGTGTCCTTTCCCCGGCGAGCACCGTGGGCATCGTCGTGATCCTACTTGGGGAGTCTGCTGGCACACAGATCCTTCCCCGATTCCGCTAAGCGCAGTCCAGGTGAAGGGTAATGGGGCAGGACGACGTACCTCTAGTCAATTCCGTTGAGGGGAAGAGGGGCGTGTGGTGGTTGGGGATATATGTCCGCCTTGTCCCAATCGCTCGTTCCCTTCTCGTGCCTTTATATGATCTCCCCTTGGTACTGCCCCATACCCATCCCGTATTTCACCACCGTCGCAGCTGAAGAAGTCACATCCTCATGACTGAAGGTGGTACACATTAGAGGTAGAGGTCTGGTAGGCTGGCATGAGGTGTTGGAGGAGTGAGATCCAGTGCTGAGTCGGTATATTTGGCTCCTGATGGGGTTGGTACATTATCTCAAGGGTGGAGCTGTCTGTGGTCTTCCACAGGAGACGCAGAAGTTGTGGTGTTTCTCAGAGACGTTGTTTGTTTCCCTGGGTATTGTTCCAGAGCACGTGCTTGATCTTCATTTCTGGTGGTGCGGTGTGTAGTGACCGGCCAGTGACTCTGGGCTGAATGCTGGAGATGGGTGAGGTGACCTGGGTTTTATGGGGTCACACAGGTGGAAAAGTACTGGCCTGACACACCTTAATTGTCCTGGTTGGTCTGGCCACCAGTATTTTATTTCCTGCTTGATGCATTTTGAGGTTTATGGAGGAGGTGCTTGGTGTGGGGGAGCTGGAGGTGGTTTCTCTGGGTGGTGCTGGAACTGGTAGAGGTGGGGGTAAGGGTGTTGGTGTATATCTTGCTGGTGGGCGAGAGAGACGGCCGGGTCTAGTAGTGGGGGTGACAGTGAGGACTGGTGTAGGCAGCGAGGAGCTCAGGTCACGAGGAGAGGTGGCCGGGTGTGGGTGGGGGGTTCCTGCGCTGGGTGGCAGTGTCTGTGTTTGGTGGTGGCGGTGCGGCGGTGGTTGGTGGTTGTGATCTGGGAGATGAAGTCGCCAGGAGTGTGTGGGTGGTCTGTGGGGAGGATGTGGAGTTGGTGGGGGTTATTGTGGAGGACGTGAGTGTGGAATGAGGAGTGAGTGAGGGTGAGGAGTGTGTAGGTGTGATATAGCATGCATATGAATTAGTTGTGTTGGCAGGGGAGGTGAGTGGTGGTTCGGCGTGCTGGGTGGGAGAGTGGGTGCAGCGTGGTCGGGAGGCAGTGAGTGAGGTGGGTGGTGGGGGGTGGAAGAGACACACGTGGCAGTTCCAGTATGTGTGTGGAGTGTCATGATATTGGATGGTGACCTGGCAGGGGTTGGGAACGTTGATGACTGTGTAGGGGCCTGAGAATTGGGGAGTTAATTTGTTAGGGATGGGTAGTTGGGCCACCATATCTGAGTCGCCAGAATTGATGGGGGCGATGTCAGGCTGAAGGTCTTGTTGGTTTTGTGGGTGATGCAGTCAGCGCCTGAGATGGTGAAGGGGGTCGGATGTGGGGGACTTGGAGGGGGGCTGTACGTGCTGTCGGAGTGGTAAGAGAAGGGAAGTTTCTCCGAACACTCGTTCATGAGGGGTAATGCAGTCTTCTCTGGGACAGGTGTTCACCCCTCACTGCACAATTTTTACGTGGGCTGGCCAGTGTTCGTTTTGTGTCTCTTCTATTCTTGCTCGTACTTGGCTGAGGAGGGTACGGTGACTTCTTTCACGTATCTCGTTTCCCTGTGGCCAGTATGGGGAAGAGTGAGATAGCTTGTACCCGAAGATGGTGGCGAGTTCTTTCCATATTTTGCTGGCAAACTCCGGGGCGTTGTCAGAGTGAAGGGCCTGGGGAATGCTGAAGTAGGGAAAAACGTGGCGGACGAGGGCGTCGGCCACAACAACGGCGTGGTGCTCCTTGGCCAAGCAGGCAATCAGGAGTTTCGAGTAGGTGTCCACGGAAGTTTTGATGTAGCCTGCTTTAGGAGGGAAGGGCTCGACTACGTCTGTGGACAAAAGTTGCCATGGCTTGTGAGCAGCGATGTTTCCTGAAAGGCCTGGCGTCCGTGTCACGTCCTTCTCTAGCGCACAAGCGTGGCAGGTATGTATGACTTGTTTGGCCAAGTTGGAGGGGTCAGGTGTCTAATACATATCATTAAATACTTGTAGGAGTTTCTTGGTCCCTAGATGTATGCCGTTGTCTGAGTGTGAGTCATCGTTTTTAGGGTGGTGTCAGGATCGAGCGCTGTATGTCCAGTATGGGTGAATAGATGGTCACCCTGTCGGTGTAGCTTAGAGAATATTTGTGGTGGTATCCAGTCGGGGCAATCTTTGCTTTGCCAGTTTTGTAGGAGGCTGGTGACGGTGCTGATGTCATTGATGGGCAGTCGGGACAAGGCGTCGGCATTTGCATGTAATTTGGCAGGCCAACACACTATATCGAAGTCAAATTCTCCGAGGCTTTCTCTCCACCTGACTAACTGGGCATTGTGGGTCTGAGACTGGTGTAGCCACTGCAAAGATTGGTGATCTGTTATTATGGTGACGTGAGTGCCCGCCAGATAAGCTCGAAAGTGGTCCAAGACTCAGATGATGCCTAGGTATTATCGTTTGGTGGCGGCATAGTTCTTTTCTGCCTTATTGAGAGTACGACTGACGCAGGCGCTGACGTGTTCTCGTCCTTCCTAGACTTGGGCAAGGACGGCGCCGATTGCTACTAGGGCGGTATGCAGGCGAAATGGCAGGGTGTAGTCAGGGAATGTGACGATCGAGGTGGTAATGAGCTTGGTCTTGAGGATGTGAAAAGCGTTGATGTGATCGTCTGTCCAGGTGAAAGGTTCGCCCTTTTTAATCATGTCATGGAGGGGTTTTGCAATGTTAGTGAACCCCTTTACGAAGCGCCGGTAGTAGGACGTAAGCCCGATAAAGGCATGGACTTCGTGGGCATCTCGTGGTAAGGGGAGGTCTGCAATAGCACACAGTTTGTCAGGATCAGGTGCTATGCCTTCCTTGGAGATGACGTGTCCTAGGAAGGAGATGGACCGTTCAGCCAGGATGCATTTCGATGGCTTGAGCTTAAGCCCTGCCTGTAGGATGCGAATGAGGACTTGTTTTGCGTTTTCCCAAAAAGTTTGTGCAGACACTTTTGAAACTGCCACGCAGCTTTCATAACAATTCTCCTTCAGATCTCCCATGTCTAACAGTTCTCTGATCTGAAAGCCTACAAAAATACTTTTCTTTAATCCTGGCATCACTGATCTTGGGAATCTTACTTCTCAAGTATGTGAATCCAGTTTGCATTTTATCCATCACTTCAACAAATTTTTTCATAAGTCCAAGCTTAATGTGCAAAGGAGGAAGGTACACTTTCTCAGGTACAAGTGGACTGCTTGCAACATTTTTCAAATGTTTTTATTTTGCAGGTAGACTCCTCGATAAACGTTAATCTTGCATGTCGTGTTGTAGGTAGACCCTCCATAAATGCTAATCTTGGATGGGATGTTGCAGTTAAACCCTCTATAAATGTTGATCTGGCAGGGAATGTTGCAGGAAGACCCGCCATAAATTTTGATCTGGCAGAGAATGTTGCAGGTAGACCCCTGCACCCCTGCTCTTACTGCCTTTTCTATATCAGGTTTAACCTGGCCTAAAATTGTCATGTCTCCATCTTGAATACTGAGTTATAACGAGATTTTCACGAATATGATGCAAGTCATAAAGAAGTGCTGCGGAAAAAAAAAAAGAAAAAAAAAGGAAAGCCAGGGTATTGACTTATTCTGCCACTGAGATACGTGAAATAAAATGCAGCAGGATAATAATTTAGGCCAAGTTAAACTAAAACGACTACAACAAACTTCAAAACTCTCCCTTGTACGGTGACTCAGAGTTTTATTTGCAAGGATAGAGGAACAGCATGGTGGAATGAAGAGGTGACGACAAGTTGTGCTGCAAAAGAAGAAAACATATAGTGAGTGATGGGAAGCAGAGGCATGGAGGAAGCTGAGAGAGGGAAGAATTAAATGCAGGGAAGAAGAGAGAGGTGAAAAGATTAGCAAGAAGAGAGTGGATGAGGAATTTGGAAGGAATCTGAGTGTAAAGTGGAGGGAATGTAAGAAAATGTACTGGAAGAAGGTAAAGAGAGTTAGACGGGGTGATAAAAGTGAAAGATTAAAATGGCAGATTGACTGTGCAGAAGGGAGAGAAAGTGAGCAGATGGAGAAAACACTTTAAGGAACTGTTAAACATAGAAAGTCAAAGTAATGCAAGTATAAGATGCTGGGGAATGGCTGAGAAATGGAGGGTGGTGAGAAGGGAATAAGATACCAGTAGGATGGAAGGAGTGGAAGCAATGAAGAAAGTCAAAATGGGGAAAGCCCCAGGAAATGAAGGAGTGTGTGGTGAAATGATGAAGCATGGGGGAGAGATAGTAGTAGAATGGATGTGGAAGATGTGCATATTGGCCTGGGAGGTAGATAGAGTACTGTAGGGTTGGAAGTCAGGTATAATTATTCCCCTGTACAAAGGAAAAGGGGAAAAAGAAATGTGTGGTAAAGTATACGGAAGGATACCTACTGACAGAGTTGAGGAAATAGCAGAGGAATTAGTTGGAGAAGAACAGGGAGATTTTAGGAAGGGAAGAGGTTGTGTAGCTCAGATATTCAACCTTAGGCCTTTAGTGAAAAAGTTTCTAGAGAAGAGAAAGAAGTTGTATGCGGCCTTCATGGATCTGGAGAAAGCTTAATGAGTGGATAGACCGGGAATGTAGAAAATACTAAGAATATAGGGAGCAAATGAGAAACTGTAAAATGTCGTGAAGAATGCAATATGTATGAGGGTGCTAAGACTGCAGTGCGTGTGGACAGTGAAGTGAGCGAATTTTTCTGTCTGAATGTTGGATTGAAACAAGGATGTGTCAGGTCCCCATTGTTGTTCAATCTGTATATGGATGGGGTTATAAAAGAGATACAAGGTAGGGCAGTGGATGTTGGAGCAGCCCTAATGAGAGAGAGAGGGCAGCATTTAGAAACTTCCTGTATTCTTGTTTGCAGATGATACTGTATTGTTAAGTAAAGACGAAGGGGAACTGCAAAGCTTGGTGGATGAGTCTGGGGGAGCTTGTAAGAAACGGAATCTAAAGGTGAATGTAGGGAAGAGTAAAGCTATGATATTCGAGAGAAATGAAGTCAGTGAATGTACAGTGAGGCTGGATGATGAGGAAATGCAAAATGTGAGTGCATTTAAGTACTTGGGTAGTGTGATGAGTAAGGATGGAAGTTTAGTGGGTGAAGTGCTTGAAAGGGTACAACAAGGAAGAAAGGTTGCTGGTTCTTTGAAAGCTGTAATAAGAAATAGGGATGTGAGCATGGAAGTAGAAGGTCGCTGCATGATAATATTGTAATACCAACTCGAACATATGGAAGTGAAACTTGGACCCTGTTGGAAGGACACAAGTCAAGAATGAGAGTAGTGGAAATGAGTTATTTAAAAGGAGCATGTAGAGTTATATGGAGAGGCAGACTGACAAATGAGGAAGTGAAGGAGCATTGTGGTGTGGATGTGACAGAAAGCGTTAGGAGAAATACACTGAGGTAGTTTGGCCATGTGGAGAGGATGGGGAGCGAGAAACTAACGAGAAGAGTGTATGTGAGTGAAGTGGAGTGGGGGAGAAGGAGGGGGAGGCCAAGGATGAGATGGAGGGATGGAGTGGAGAGGTATTTGAGAGAGGGGTGTGTGAGCTGGGGGAAGGGCAGTGCAATGGCTGGGGACAGAGCGACATGGAGACAATTTGTTTGTGGCCACACCAGCGGGATTAAGGCATCTGGCATTAGAAAGATAGATAGATGGACAAAGGGTGTAAAAATCTTCCGAAGTTCCTAGTTCTTTCCAAAAAAAAAAAAAAGGAATGTCATTTCCGAGGAAAATTACTGGTCCAGATGAAATTCCTTCAATAGTACTTAAAAATTGCTCCACAGTGTTGGCTCCTGTACTGGCAAAGTTTTTCCGCTTATGCATCTGTACCTCAAGTTTTCCAGCCTCTTGAAAAGAAGCAAATATCCATCTTGTCCCTAAAAAACGGGCCACTTCTGATGCGTCAAACTGTAAACCAGTCGCTATACCTTCCGTTCTCGGTAAAGCTTTTGAGACACTAATAAAAAAAAACATATAATCAAGCACCTAGAAATCAATGAAATAATCAATGATCGGCATCGGCAGTATGGATTTAGACAAGAACGTTCAACTGTAGACAGTCTTTGCCTTCTTACCCATCAGATTAACAAAGCAATATATCAACATGGTGAAACACACACAATAGCACTTGATATTTCAAAAGCATGTAACAGAGTATGGCACCGGGCCATATTGTCTAAGACGGCACACTGTGGCCTTGCATCACTGGTTCCTCTAATTTCTTCTTACCTTCATAACAGAAAAATACGGGTCATGGTAGACGGAATTTATTCCCAGTTTCATTCCATAAATGCTGGCGTACCTCAGGGATCAGTTTTGGCCCCAACGCTCTTTCTCATTCATATGAATGACCTATCTGTCACTCACAACCCAATACACTCTTATTCTTTTACATTTAATACCTCCTTTACACAATCTGTTATTATCAATTCCCAAATAAACACAGCAATTTCTCTGAACTAGGACCTTTCTAAAATTAATTAGTGGGAAAAAACAAATCTGGTCTCATTTAATACTAAAAAAACTAACTATATTAATTCCTACAACAGAAAGAATCCCTCAGACTCCCACATAATTTTTATGATGTCAATTTCCCCATACCCACTACGATTCATATCCTAGGTGTGACACTAAACACCAGCCTAAGCTGGACAGCTTATGTTAAATCCCTTGCTAAAAATGCTTATAAAAAAATCGGACTTCTCTGCAGAGTTGATGAATTCTTCACTGATGAGCAGTTGGCCACAAGAAAAAGTCATGTGCGTTCTCAGATCGAATACTGTACTGTTCGCCACTGTGGAATGGATGTGGAGCGGTTGCACTGAGGGAATTGGACAAAATTCAAAATAAAGCCATTAGATTAATCAATAATCCTGCCATTACGCAGGACCTTGCTCCATTATCAGTACGTAGAGATGCTGCATCTTTAGCATTATTTTACCGATATTTTTACCGTAAGTGCTCTGACGATCTTGCTTCAATTGTGCCTTCCCTTCACATATTCTCCTGAAGTACTCGGGCAGCTGGGAGCGCCCATGAACTTACACTCGCTCCCCCGCAGTGCAGAACCTCTGCTTATCAAAATTCATTTATCCCCAGAATATCTCTGGAATTCACTTCCTGGGAGTTGCTTCCCACAAACATTTAATCCACTTTTATTTAATTCCAGTTGTTATAAATACAGTGAGTGTTTTGTGAATAGAGGATGCCTTTAGGCACATGGACTTTTTTATTTTCCTTGTTTTTCCTTCCTCCATTCACTCTCTCTCTCTCTCTCTCTCTAAAAAAAAAAAAAAAAATCCGTTTTCTGCAGATACCGTAAACAAGGCATAAGGGAGTGCAGAGCCTTCCCGTACCCCCAGTCCCTTAAAAATACGTTAAGACAGGGACATATATATTTTAACACTACTCTGTGCCGATGACGCACCAACACATCATTTGTTGGCCAACCAATTCCAGGTCGATGATGCGCCGGTGCGTCATTTGCTGGAGCGATCTCACTGTAAGGTCTAGCTCGGGGGATTCTTTAATCCCTTTACGAGCTAACGAGGCTAAGGAACTGACAAGAGATCGTGCTGGCCAGATGACTGTTGTGTGACGTGTATGACCAGGGTTTGGCATCCTACTTGACTTGACGGTCATCAGACTGTTTCAGTGGGATGAGTGAAATGTGTGGAAAGTGTAGACCCATCTGGTGGAGCCAGGATTCCGGGGGCTTCAGTGGTGACAGAGTGGCTACAGTATTTAAGTTGGGAAAACTTTGGTTAGTCCGTCAGTCAGTCAGTCTGACTGTCAGTCAGCCAGTCATTCAGACTGTCAGTCAGCCAGTCATTCAGACTGTCAGTCAGTCATTCAGTCAGACTGTCAGTCAGTCAGTCAGACTCAGTCAGTCCAGCCAGACTCAGTCAGTCAGTCAGTCAGACTCAGTCAGTCAGTCAGTCTCTGTCTGTCTGTCTGTCTCTCTCGACCCCACCTCACCCGCACGTGCATGACAAAAATCTGGATGATATCTGACAATGACGATGATGGTGATGTACCTTTTTTTGTGGAAAATTATGCTTGTGCGCAGGCGTACCAGAAGGGGATCCGGGGGACAGCAGCCTCCCAGAGCTTGGAAAATGTTTTTTTTAGGGCAAAAGCTGAATTTTCAAGGCAGATCCTTCTGATGGTGTACAGCTACCTTTAAAGGGAACTATTGTTATAACAATGAAAATCCTCGCATTATTAGGAAGATATTATCCTTAATGCGCAAAAGCAAACTGATTTAATAATTTGAGGTTTGTTCTCATACATTCATTGCTCACTATCAGTTTTCATGTGAATGTAAATCCGAACATGAGATTTTAGCGTATAACTACTTACAAATAAATTATTTTTAATATATCCCTAAATCAGTGTAATAAGCATGTCTCCCAGTAACCTAGTAATTATTTGGAGATTAGGGCAACTTCGGGTATTTTCAGGGCAAATTTCTCCCTCCTCCCCCATGAAATGTCTGTCCGTACCGTATGTTTATATGCCTGTGAGGAGTAGTCAGGATTCCAGAGGTTTGAATGTTACGTGAAGGAGTGTGTAGCCCTTGAAAATCGACATTCTTCCCGCTTTTTGGACCCTACCTTATCCCATCCTTGGGCGAGAAGAAAGATTTCTTTGCAGGGTCAACTGTTCTGGACCGAGCAGACAACACAACCATTTGGCAACAAGTAAACTCTACAGCAGTACTATCACTACACTGGTGCCCTTCATGCTGTACCTGTCAAAGCTGAGAAGATAGCCAGTCTGATGTTCACGGAGGGACGAACGAACCGATATATCGAACAGGTATGTCAGTTGTGGACCTCAGACTGCATGCAGTGTACAGAGAAGAGGATATATGCTTACTGAACTACACATGAATGAACATACTGAGAGACAGAACTGATATGTGTGCTGCGAGAGATTTAACAAATATCAGGGGAGCTGATGCCGACTCTTAGGTTGAGATGACCTGGATATCTTGAGAGGAGAGGGGAGGATGACTTGTTTAGGAAGATCACTGGTGTGAATGTGGAGGAAAGAATGCACCAAAGGCAGACCAAGGAAGGCATGAGGTGCGATCTTGCTTGAACACCATGACTCGGGACTGCAGTACAATGAGAGATGACTGAACATATACATGCCAGATGACTGAACATATACATGCCAGTGTGGTCAGTGGTCTCAACGTAAATGTAAATGAGCTTGCCTATTAATGGTGGAGGTAATGTGCAAACGATTATTAGTGTTATCATTTTACCTATGTTTGTCTCCAACAAGGAGGTAAGTCGCCTCAGCTGGAGTGACTGTCTTGAATAGGTTTAATCCCGTAGAGGTGGTGACTGGAGGCTTTTCAGTTCCGTAATGCAACTACTGGAAGTACGCTGGTCATCTACCCTTATGTTTTTCGTGGTCACGATACCTTAGTATTCTGTTCCAGCTAAGGCAACACGATTTTATTTACCTGAGGGCGATTCATAGGAGCCCGAGAGTGTTAATCCAGTCTCCATCAACTCTCTCATCAGGATAACTTTACTACTTTATTATACCTAACGCTGGAAAATTTTATGCAGGTGAGAATGAGTCACATGAGCCTAAGAGTGTTAAATGGACCCTAACACATCGAAGAATGTAAAATGGGATTGGATATTTTACATTCAAGATTATAATTTCTTTTTGGCGTAAATGGCATCCTTGAATTTGAGGCGCGAGAGATTCTATGGCTTTACGCTTAGAATAATATTTGTCCCGAGGTTTAAACGATTAGTATAGATTAGTGACTCCCTTCAACTTTATACTGGAGCTTAATTTCCTTTTCATCGTGTAAAATGTTCATAAATATATACGTATGAACTAAGTGATAAAGAAACAATAGTTTAGGTGACCGCATTTTTATTTTTCTCATTAGCAGGTGAAGATTGACAACTTTTGGGAGCTTGTGAACGCTTTTAATTAAGTTTTACTGCATACAGGCCGAAGAGGTCTTAACAATAGTGTTAGACATATTTTCCGCCTACTTTTAGTTTTCTGTATTATAAAATATGCTCCAAGATCCATTATAAAAAAAAAAAAAACTAAAATATGAAATAATCTGCTAGACCCCAGCAAAAAAGAGAAAAGTAAAATAAGAGTACCTCCAGGTTCATATGACAGGAGCAGTAACCATTTGGTAAGATTATGTAGGAAAATTCAGCCACCTCACTCCAATGACACTCGCTGTCATTAGAGGTTTATTTACCTCCAAATTTATTTCATCCTTCACTTTTCGGCCGAAGTGAAAACATGCTGTTCAACTGGTAATAATTCCACTTATTAGACTGCTGGTAATAATGCCACTAATTCAGTTTTTATCAAAGTCATTCCTTATACCCTGAAATACAACCCTTATACAATGGATGTTTGACCGTTTAAAGTAAATTCTTGACGAAACACCTTGAAGTCCATAGACAGCCTGTTAGCTACAGGCAAGGCCTAAGGATACAACACGAATATTTTCCAGTCTAACCTAGTTCAGAGCATTCATCCTTATATTAGGTTGTGGTAATTAATATTTAAATATATGCAGTTGTGGAAAGTAGAAAAATGAAGTAAAAATATTTAATTAAATTTCATAATTTACATAATATTAAAATTAAAATCTCCACAATCATTGTTGGCCAGAGCAGGAAGACAAACCCACCGTTTCCCAGCATCTGTAAACGGGAAAAAGTACTAAGAAGTTTATTTGCGCAAATTAGCTTTATTCCTGCTAATTTAAACTATACTATAACCAGACAAAAGTGCCGCTTATCGAATGTTTAACGTGCTAGTCACGAAGTACCATTAAGAGATGTAAAGAATGTTTTATTCTGCTACCATAGAGATACGTGAAATATACAGATTTAACAAGATTAAGCAGCATCATACTGGATGTTTATGAACTTACGAAATAATTTTACCGATAGCTCCGAAGTATTCAAATGCCATTAAGAAGTTAAACGGTTAAATCGCTAAAACTGGAACAAGATATACCACTTACCGTTCGAATTGTGGCCTAAACCATCCCTCGTCCATATGATGGAAGGTGTGTTGGGAGCTTAAGGGATTTGCAGAGTCAGTTAAAGCGATTTTGTATGCAGAGAAGATTACGTAGGAATTAATGAAAGGCGATATGGCGGAATGGTCGAGGTAGTCATTAAAGAAGACTATTCTAGGGCCGGTTGCAGGAGGTGGGAGAGTCAGGGAAGGTGATTTTGGGGCCAGACGAGGCAGGAGCCTTTGTTGGAGTTTGATTGTGGCAGAGGTAACAGGTACAGGAAATGCAGAAGCAGCCATTTGTGCAAGTACAAGCTGGGTCATCACAACGACGATGGGCATACGGCAGCATCACTGGAGCTGCCATCACTATGGGTTGTAGTACTGGAGCAGCGGCAAATGGGGTCGGCATTAATACACCTGTGGGCCACATCTTTCATCTGAAAGGAAAGTTAGGAAGCTTTACATCAAGTAGTTTCAAACACTGATGAACATCGAATTTTAGCTACAGTTTATGATGGTAAATTATGGCACTGCACAAAACTTCAAGCCTCTGGGTAGCAGACCTATAGAGCCCAAGCACAACACAGAATAAACAGCTAATTTTAAGTCTTAAGGTAACTTATTTTGGACTAAATATCTTTGGTATGCATCAAACCCATTAGCCTGAATGATGATTAGTCAGTCAATATTATACGAAATGCAACCACAAGCATGCTGTAAAAAGAAAAAAAAAGTTATACTTACAGGCAGACGCTGCGGTAACTGAGTAGATCAGAAGCTCGGCGCGTGCCGAAAAAAAATAATAATAATGACTTTATAATATATGAACTAAAAAAATAATAATAATGACTTTATAATATATGAACTGGGTTATTCATTCGTCGTTAACTCCAAGAATAGT
>JAGKTI010006459.1:0-14956 GCA_018397915.1 Birgus latro
TGGTGTGGTGTGGTGTGGTGTGGTGGGTATTTTCGTGACAGCAATAGTCATATCAGTGAATGATACCCACTCATTCTCTACGTGTCCTAAAACGCCATGCAAAGAAGCGGAAGATGAGAACTATAACTCATATTTATGTAGAGGTAATCTACCTATGATATGGAAGAAGGATAACAGTGATTTCCTAGACTGATCAACAAAGGCAGTATTCTGCCTTATCTATAACCAGACACTGTAATCCCGTAAGGGGTGGCTGTTTGTGTTTGAGTTAGTTGTTTTACGAGGAGGGGCACCAACCCTCCGCCAACTCACTTGTTGACACGTAGGGATCACATATGGGTTGATTATATGGTTACCATCCAGCGTTGTAAATGGTTTTCTGGCTAACATTAAACCATTAGGCTTGTCATTCAATGTAAAGCCACCTGAAAAGGAAAGATGAGTAATAAAAACTGACAGGAAAGATGCGACAAATAGGAAGAGGAGGGCAGACACAGGAAAAGAATGATAAAAGTGAAGGAAAAAAAAGGGATTAAAGAATCCCCGATGTAGTTCAATGAGATCATATAGCCCCTCTAGGTAACAGGAGGGCGCTACCCCTCCCGGCACGGCAGTCCCGGGCGCGGCTCGTACTCGGGATCCCCCGGCCTGAGCCACCGTGCCACCCATAAAAGTGAAGGAAGAAATAGGCAGCACTACATCTAGTGAGTGGATGATGGTCGCCACCACCTACGGCCCAAAGGCAATATTACAGAATCATGTTAACTACACCTGAGCCTGAGTGCGAGTGGTTGAGTTGCCTTCTCTTAATTTCGTTCTTCACTTCTCTAGAATGGGGTGTTTATTCATCTATTATTTTTTTTAAATCAAGAAAAGCTGGTTCATTAGCCCTCCCAGTACAGTGACGTCTTGTTTTAGTTTGTTCTTGTCTACTCTAGATCGTTTAATGTAATTTTTACATTTACATTTCACCTGTAAAAAAAAGAGAAATTAACTAGGAGAGACATCGCACTGTGTGTGTGTGTGTGTGTGTGTGTGTGTGTGTGTCGCAGGATTGGTGAACCAGTCAATATCATCATTTTTATTTTACTCAGGCTTCTCTGACTCATTCTCATCTGAATAAAATCGTCTGGTGTCAGTTGGAATATAGTAATAGAGTCGTTCCGATCATGAGAGGGTTAACTTAATGCTCCAAATAATAGGGGTAGAAGGAAAGAAACAACTCTTGTTAGACAAAGACATTTTAATGAACAAAGATATGTTCTCTCTCTCTCTCTCTCTCTCTCTCTCTCTCTCTCTCTCTCTCTCTTCGTGCTCTAAATGTGAGGTCATTAAAACAGAAGCCAATCATTTCGTACCAGATACCTGGGTCGAAAATTCCACCTTGAAACAGGGCGTTTCATGTGTAACCCTCCGCTTGCACTCCATCAGGCCATATCTCGTGTTGTGCGGACAATTCAAGCAGTATTATCAGTATCTACCCTGCATTACTTACTCAATTCTCACCCACACTGCCACACCCACGCCCATACCCACAGACTGAGCCGTCCGCACAACACACGTTTCTAGTGGAGTGCTATTTACGGACCGTCCTGTATAACCCGGCAAATCATTCGTCTGGTTCTCCCTTCGTATATTATGTGGTGGTAATTTGAGGCTAGGATGGTTTAGCTCAATGTCAGAGATCTGAGGTTAATTTCCATATGCGTATCATGTAATAAGGAGTTTACAGTTACACACACCTTACCAGCGAATATTAGTAGCTTCTACCATGAGGTTATGTGGATACAAGCATGCGTTCTACAAAATTCTCGAATGTATGTTCATAATACTGCTAGAGGAAACCAGAGTACTGAAAAACTGTGGGAACAGTCCTAAGCAAGGCAGTTGGTCAACACTATGTTCAGATTTTAACTGCCTACTTCATTTGTATATAACGTATTTTAGCCACAAGTAACCATAAGCAAACCTCCTCCTCTCTTTAAAAAACAAAAAAAATCTTGAAAATCACTCACTGATATTCACACAGAAGAGACGATTTTCTACATACTTCGGACCTTATTTCCTTTCTTACTCTACACTGAAGAAATATAATGTAGTGGCGTACAACAGCTGATGGGGAACACTGTCGACGTGAGAGTGGACTACTAATCCTCGGGAACGGGCATCCTACCCTGTTGAGTCTAAGGCAAAGAAAAATAAAAAAGAAATAAATAACAATCACCAACTTCGTTCCGAAATGCTGGAACAAGTAAAAAACCGTCACTTTATTAGTACATTCCTTTGGGTCATTTTCTCGTTGATTTTTATTTTATTTTACCTGTTTACTCATTTCTGTGCATACAATACGCCACGTTATGCTGCCGTCTTGCCATTTATAACAGAACATTAAGGCTCTCCTACCCACGTATTTCATGCACTTCATTCCACCTAACGCCAGACAGTTATATTTAAATAAGTGAGTCATACACAAGCCAGAGTGTTAATATTAACATCGTTAACCCTCTCACGGCCGGAAAAACTATAGTATTCTGTTCCCGCTAACGACACTTTTCTTTTTTTGTTGTCTCAGCTGTGAGTGAGTCACAGGAAATTGCGAGTTTGAAGGGGTAATATGCATACTAAAAAAACACACACACACACAAGGAGAGACTCGTTGGACATGAAGACGAATGCCTGTCAGTGGGGCTTTGTACAGGTGGTTATATAGTGCTACAGCAGAAACTCAGCTGTGTTGCGGGGAAGGCTCAGACTGGTGGGGGTGTAGCAGTGGGAGTAGGAAATGAATAAATGATGCAGGATAAATACTGATTACGCTAAGTCATCCCCGCAACACACGAGAATGAAAGACGGGCTTCATATACGGACCGCCCTGCATATCGCAACTTGCCACCTGCCAACACCCCCAGCTCACCTGACCCATATTTTAGGTTGCTTTAGAGAGTTCGCAACACCTTTAATGAAGCGATTTATTCTGCGCATTATATCTCAATAAGACAATAATCTCTCATATTTTACTAATACATAGTGTGTTGGTATTAAAACGAAATAAATAACATGCAACAGATGGTTAACGTGCATAAGTAATATAAATACTTGGGGAAGAGGAACTACGAAATTTCCAAACCCACATAGAATACAAACCACAGATGAGAAATGGCGAATTCAAGGGGGGGGGGGATTTTTGAGGGAGAGAGAGAGGGGGGGGGGAATGAAATGGTATAAAGTAATAGGCGTCCACATCACAGGTGAGGAACGTGTCCGAGCGAGCAAGGCTGTATAGTTGCCCTTTTTGGCTACTATTTTTAATTAAGAATATCAATGGAAGACAATTTTCATGGCAGTTTTAAATAGGTACATATTGCCATGACTGGCCTAGAAGCTCAAAAAAAAAAAAAAGTTCACTCCTACCTAACGGAAAAGTTTTTGGCGTTTTTTTTGGCCGTATTTGGCTCCTTTTAGGGAAAAATTATGGTATCAGTAGAAAGTAATTATTGGGATAATTTCAAAATGGTATGACATACCACGATTGGTTTAATAGCTGAGATGATATAGTTTTTTTTGCGTCTCAAGCAGGGAAATTTCACAAGCCAAATGGGGCAAGAATTTTACACGTCAAATATCAGCTGAAGTATAACGTTTCGCTAGCTTCACTAACTCGAACAATAAAATTATATAAGTGGTAAAGGATTCCCCATTTAAGCCTGCCATGGCCTAAAACCCGTCTACTATCGTGGCAACAACAAACAACCTTCGTTTTAGTCTCATGTTACGATTCCTTTAGAAATAGTAGAGTCAAGTGTTTCCAGCATGGGTCGTATTACAGGAAGAAATCAGTACTGGGACGGGGCCAGGGGAAAGTGATGACACCCTCATACAACCAAACCATTCATCAAACTTTCTGTCCGTTCCCTCTATCTTTCTCCCCCCCCCTCTTTTCTAGCATTAGGCCTTCCCCTCTCCAGTTCGAAATAACCTGTCCCTCTCACACCAACCCACCTTCTATCGGTATATAAGAGGACGCAGGGAGGGCTGTGTCAGTTGTATCAGGTCCTCCTCCGAGTTAGTTCTCCCTGTGGTCCTTCTCATATTCTCTGCAACATGAAGTGTGTAAGTAGTCCACCATCATAATTTTTTAACCTTTCTTACGGCCCTCATCCATGTCTTCTGAAATTTGATCTTGGTTCTAATTTAAGTCATAACTGAATCCTGGTAGTGTACAGCTGGTGCGACTGACATGAAATATGTAAGTAAAGCAGAAACAGGTGGTCGTGTGAGCGTTAACATCTTTATCGTGTACAGCTGGTGCTGCTGGCGCTGGTGGGACTGGCGAGCTGCCGCACCGCTCTCGTTGGAGGCAACAACGCCAAAGACGTCACCATCTACTACACGTGAGTTCACAGCATATTCTAATCTATTTCGTTAGTTGAAGCAACTGAATTATGTATGCATGTATTACTTATATATATTAGGGATTTTCAGGGGAATATTCTTTAAATTAAGCTGGTAGAAAAAAAAACGAAATCTCCCTAAATATTTCTACGTTGTACCTCTACTGTCAACCCACAGGTATGAGGACCAGCGTGGAGAAGATGTGGACGTTCAGTACGAAGCCGACCACCTCAACCTGTCCTCCCTAAAGACCCTTCCTGCTGTCCAGACCAAGAAGGCTGCTCCTACACCCGCAATCAGAGCAACATCCTCACCCAAACCCAAAACTCCTCTCTCTGCCAGGCCCAGTCTCAGCCCCGTCCCTAAGCTCACACCTCGCACTGCACCCGCGCCTAAGGCACAAATCCTGTCCATTCCATTAACTCCAGTTGTGCAGTTCCTGCCAGTGGCCACTATTACCGCCCAACCTTCTGCTGTGCAGCTAATTGCCTCTCTCGGCTCTGTTGTACAGCCGCCTGCCGCCCCTCGCCCAGACCCCGCACCCTTTTCTGCCCCAGCACCTCGTCCCCTCCCTGCTCCTGCTGCCAGGCCCCTTCCTGCCGTTCGCAAGACCATGGCCGCCATGGACCCTCCAGTAGACAACAAGAACTCACGCGACAGTGAGGAGAACTGACACATTCACACCCCAGACAGTCCAATGTACATCCTTTCGTCAACTTCTCGAATAAATCCTACAGTAACGTGGCATTATTCTCTTCTTTGTCTATACTGACATTATACGAGCTTCTTGCGATCAAAATGATGAACTCTGTACATTGCTTAAATACAATACCTCAACAATAAGTTCATCTTTGTTGGTATCTAGATTCATAAGGGTAGTCATTACAATTCATGAACTAATTAGAGAAAAATCACTCTTCTTGATTAAGAAGAATTTAAACCTTGTAAGGTTTCACTCAGTGTGCTCAAAGTGGTATCTGAATTTATATATAAAAGTCTGCATATAATTACAACAGAAGTAGTTTTGTCAGAGAAAAGAAGGCAAGGGATATCAATGCTGGGCATTCACTTATGAACCTGAAATTTTATATCATCATCATCATCATCATCATCCTTTTCCCCAACTAAGGCTGTGGTTGGGCAGGATCCAGAAACAAGGAAAGAAAATGTATGAAAGTGACAAAACTATAAACAGAATGTCTAGTGAAATGGGCCAGACAATCATCCAAACACCATTTAAGCCCTCGCAGTCCTGGCTGCACCTCATAGGCCTAGCCATCTGCACGTATTTTGGGTGCTACTCCTTACAGATGGGCTCCACATACACCTACAAGAGATATTCAATGTGGTAAATATAGGATATACCTTCACTTAACAAATTGTGAAGTTGAGGCGATCTATTGTTCATCACATTCAATGAATATAATTTTTTACAGATCAGTTACTTTCTCTGTCAGTCTATCCGTCTGTCCTCCTCTGTAGATATGTCAGTTTGTTCCGCATTTCTGTATGCTTTGTTTTCTGTACATGTCTGTCTGTCTGTCTGTCTTTCTGCACGTAAGTTTCTCTGTTGATACGTGTTTTTTTTTTTTTTTACTTACTCGCTGTCTGTAAATATATCTGTCGGTTAGTCTCCATAAACGTACAGTACATATCCCCTTATACGCATGTCCGTTACCATAAGTGCAACCCCAGAACAAATCTCCACGGGCCATGACAAACCAGCCTCCATGCCTCTCTTCCATAACTTGTCACTATCCTCTCTGCCAATGGCCATCCAAGCCATCTCGCCCACGCACAGCTCCTCTTGACCCTTCTACCTCATTCTTGATCTTGTTCTCATTCTCCCATAATTCTGATTCTATCCACTGCGTTCGTCAGGCCTTCATTATAGAGCAACCTATCATGCTATGGACCTGAACTGTTGAGACGTTTGAGCAGTTATAGTAGGGTGGCTATATTGCTTTTGTTCTCACCTGACAAGGATTCAAAACTCAATTTCATCTTGCCTGATGGCTGTAAGCTCAATTAGATCGGAGGCCAAATTTATGTAGTAATCAGGGAGATTCATCCATATCTCATAACTAAGGCAAATCATATTCTACGCAACCGCAACTCAGTATTCGAGTTATGGGAATGGCTCAGTTTCGTCAGATCAACACAAACCGGCTTTAGTGAAACCGTTCGGAAGTGAAGTTCTGTCCCTCTCATTTCTCTGCATCGTCCTACAAAACCTGAGCTGCGCCAAAAGCATACTGGGTGGCAAAGGTCTATGGTGGAGTTAGCTGATCAAAATTAAACTCACAATAAAAACAGTTTACAGGGTACAAGTTCAGGAGTACAAGTTCTATCATTTCAATAATTCAGGCTGACGTTAGATTTTAGTCACGTGGTATTTGCGTTAGCACAAGCAGATACTGGAGTGTTATTATAGCATGCAGGCTGACGTAAAATTTTAGTCACGAGGTATCTGAATTAATACAGGTAGATACTGTAGTGTTAGTACATAAAAAAAAACAAGACGACATCAGGAAGGACAGAGGCTGTGTTCACCAGTTTTTTTTATTTTTTTTTTTTATTATTTTATGTGTCCGACTCTGGGCATAGGCTTCACAGCCTGCTGTCAAGGCCCAGTAGTCCTCCAACATACCATACACCTCTACATGTCACCACTTCGGCGCTAACACCCACCGTCCATATTGCATACATGCTAGGGCTGCCTCACACAGGACTGGTGTATTGGTATCAGCGGGGGTATTTTTACATGTCGGCGGGTCTACTGGTAGATCTGTAAAGCTTGATTTAACGAAATTCATATCTTTAAACTGTTCCCTGCCCCAGCTTGGATTTGAACGTTAGGACTGCAAGCCACCTCTATACCGATTGAGCCACCGCCTCCCCCCAAGGAAATAAGTTTTCTAAAATGGATAGAAAGTTATTTGTAGCATTTTTTGGATCTCAAGAAAGCATATGTTGGAGTAGACACACACTGAGCTCTATTATAGAGCTCAGTGAGTAGACAGGCAGACACTGTCGAGAATACGTACCCCTTCAATCAGTTGACGTATTCTGCTCGTTTATTCTTGCTATCTCTAGACAATTCAATTCAGCTTAAGAAAGACTGTTTGATCGGGGGGGGGGGAGGGCAACTGAAATTCTCAGCAACCCCTTTGTTAATAAGGGACTCTTTGTAAGATGTATAAAGCGTTTAAGAAATGCAAGATTACGAAAAATAAACGTTCTCTGGCTGATAAGGTTAAGTACATGAGGTGGAGAGTAGAATATGAGGATGTATCAAGAAGCAAAAGCATCTGTGAAACTGTATACCGCACAGTGATAAACTGGCCTGATCAACACCTGTTTTGCGGCCCCGAGGTTGTCCGCTGCTGATACGGAAGGGGAAGGCGTGAAAGCAGAAACACCAACAAGGGTGTGGCGATGAAACAAGCAGGAAGTAAGTACGAAAGGCACTGCTTTCGTAGATGACATGTTGCTAATGAAAGAGGAAGAATTAAAGCCTTAAAACCCAGTAGAAGGCTTTGAATTTGCACATCACAAAATCAGCCTTACAGAATATAGGAATGTGGTAGAGGCTAACTGTCTGTTCGTTAGATGTAGTGTTACCTTCAGGTAACTCTACACTGAGTGGCAAGCCAAATGGTTTCCTGCAATTTAGGAAACAATTACCTCACTGGGTGGCAACTACATCTATTCTATTCTATATACCTAGGCTGCTTCCCCCAAGAAAAGGGAGGTAGCCGAGACAGGTCAACACACTACCAATTTACTCATCCACTCATACACATTCATTCGCATCTTAACCCTTAAAGGGGAGAAGGGACAGATCCTCTCCGCACCACACCGCACGAGGGTCAACTACGCAGTGCAGTCAGTGACATCCGCAGCAGGGCCCGACAGCAAAGCTGGTTTACCCCTGCCACATCATAATGGATCCAGCCCCTTACCTGCAACTGACCTGATCAGCTGATCAGACAAAATGCAGGAGAATATCCCCTCAGGGCTGCGTCATCATTTATTCATTCACAATTTCTCTCCATTCATTTCTATCACGCACAGCCACTCTTCCTTGCTCAACAGACAACCCTCTCGCATCCAACGCTCTCTTCACACTGTCCATCCATCCTATTCGTGGTCTTCCTCTCAGCCTTACACCTCTCACATCAGATCTAGTTATCTTTTTCACCAATCGCTCATTATCCATTCTCTCCATATGCCCAAACCATCGCAACACCCTCTGTTCAACAAAAAGATGTCCGGTGGTCTAGTGAGTTAAAGTGCTCCAGATGGACGTAGCCCTTAAAAGGTTGAAATCGAAGGCGTGACTGAGGTTTATTGTTCACATAATGCCAATTAGGGAAGAACGACTTATCATTCCTGCCTTACACGGCTGGTCTACGTAGCCTAACCCCGGATCCTTACACTCCCCGTGACCATTAAAGGTGTAAAACATCAGCATTCTCATAATCATCATCATCATCATCATCTGCCTCTATTTCCCAATGCAGGTGGGGTGAGGATGGTATGAAGCTCGGAAAAGGGAGAGATGAAATGTGATGCAAGATTAAATGGTATGGCTATGGGAGCTATTTGGCCAACCAGGCAGTGCAATGGACAAAAAAGGAAGAAAGATAGATGATATGAATTACAATGAGTATAGAATGGAAGCAAAGTGGAACAGAATTGTAGTAGTAACTGTATGTATAAAAGTGAGTACGATATTTAAAAAAAAAAAAAAAATTACATGGAAGTACCCTAATCCGTAAAAGTAATAGGGAACATGTAAATGATGTGAAATTTAAAAATAGATGCTGTATGAGAGCATTCTGGTTCTAATACAAATGGACAAAAGTGATGCATGGAAGTAAAATAAAAGAACAAGATTAACAAATGAAAATTATATATAATCCTAAACTAGTTCTATATTGGCAGATCATGTGGGCTAAAAAACAAAACATAACAATTCTACTAAAATACTAATAATGAACAATAAACTCATGCCATGGTACATACATCCCACATATACTGCGTTGCAAGAAAATCAGAATATTCATCCATTTCTCTATCCTCTTAATGTTTCCAACTCGTGAAGCATTAGTACAAAATTACTTACACACGTGATAAATCTAACTCTTCGAATCCATGCATAAAAAATAACAGTATTTCAAGTGTGAGTGTTGTGTGGTATGAGGGTGAGAGTGTGTGGGCAGTTGCAAAGTATCATAAACCTGACAGTTCGTTCTCTGAAACCCAAGACCTCCTACGTCTCGTCTCACACACCTTCACATGTCACCACTTTGAAGTTAATACCTACCGTCCATGCTGAACACATGTCAGAGCTATCTCAGTCTGGACTGGTTTGATGGTAATAGCGAGGGTTTTATGTCATGTTGGTGGATCTTGTGAAAGATTAGTAAAGTCCGCGTCAACAAAAGTCTGATTATCACAGCGTTCTCTGCCGTAGCCTGGGATCAAACTCGCATCCTTTCAGACAGCAGAGCACTTCTCTATCCACTCTAGCATCAGGCAGAAAAGGATTAACTCACGCCCTTCTAAACAATTTCCCTAAACTTTCTTGTTTGGCAACCTGGCAACAACAAGCTACCTTAAAACTGATCTCTTGTTGCCGGACATTTAGGAAAACAAGAGTCAGGTTTCTAATGAAAGGACCTTGAAGAGAGAAACTATCTGTGTATACACGAGCGCCTGGTGTTCTGATATCTCCCTCCCCCCCTCCCCAATCAGACCCCCACCCTGGCCTGTGACACAGCCTACACTGCTATGGCTCCAGCTCACTTTCTGCCGGTATATAAGAGGACGCAGGGCGCACTCTGTCAGTTGCCTCAGGTGCTCCTCCTCTGAGTTAGTTCCTCCGGCGGTCCTCCCCAAGTTCTTTGCAACATGAAGTGGGTAAGTGGTCCACTGTCATAATCCTCTTCTTGTCTTTCTCATCTATCTACCCATATCCTCTGAAATCTAACTTCTCACATGTCATTATCGAACTCTGTTTGTGTACAGCTGGTGCTGCTGGCGCTGGTGGGACTGGCGAGCTGCCGCACCGCCCTGATTGGAGGCAACAACGCCAAAGACGTCACCATCTACTACACGTGAGTTCATACCATATCCGAAATTGCATTTTAAGCTGAAAAAATTGCATTAGTAAATTTTGTTTATCTATCTATCTATCTATTGCCAGACATCTTAATCCCGTAAGGGGTGGCCACAAACAAATCGTCTCCACGTCACCCTGTCCCCAGCCATTTCACTTCCCTTCCCCCAGCTTACATCCCCCTCTCTCATGTACCTCTCCACTTCATCCCTCCGTCTCATCCGCGGCCTCCCTCTCCCTATCCCCCTTCCATCTCACTCACATACACTCTCCTCATTAGTCTCTCGCTCTTCATCCTCTCCACATGGCCAAACCACCTCAGTGCATTGCTCCTAACGCAATGTATCACATCCACATCCACAACACAACTCTCCTTCACTTCCCCATTTGTCAGTCTGTCTCTCCATGTAACTTCACATGTTTCTCTCAAATACCTCATTTCCATTGCTCTCACTTTTGACTTGTGTCCATCCATCAAGGTCCAAGCTTCACTTCCATATGTTAGAGTTGGTATCACAATACTATCATGAAGGCGACCTTTTTACTTCCATGCTCACTTCCCTGCTTTCAAAGAGCCAGCAACCTTTCTTCCTTGTTGGTGTCCTGTCAAGCACTTCATCCTCCAAACTTCCATACTTACTCATCACACTACCCAAGTACTTAAATGCACTAACATTTTCAATTACCTCATCATCTAACCTCACTGTACATTCAGTGACTTCATTTCTCTCGAAGACCACAACTTCACTATTCCCTACATTCACCTTTAAATTCGTGTACATTTATATAATCTTATGACAAAAATAATCAGTCTTGTTTACACCTGCTTTCTTATCAACGATTTTGGTAAATGGCAGGTATGAGGACCAGCGTGGAAAAGATGTGGATGTTCACTATGAAGCCGATCACCTCGACTTGTCCGCCCTGGCTGTCCAGACCATGAAGACCGCTCCTACATCCACGCTCAAAGCAACATCCTCACCCAAACCCAAAACTCCCCTCTCTGTCAGGCCCAGTCTCAGCTCCGTCCCTAAGCTCACACCTCGCACTGCACCCGTGCCCAAGGCACGAATCCTGCCCATTCCACTGACTCCAGCTGTGCAGTTCCTGCCAGTGGCCTCCCTCGCCATCCAGCCTTCTGTTGTGCAGCTAACAGCCTCTCTCGATCCTGTTGCCCAGTCCCATTCCGCCCCTCACCAAGCCCCCGCACCTCTCTCTGTACCGGAGCCTCGGTCCCTCCATGCACCTGCTGCCCGGCCTCATTCCGCCGTCCGCAAAACCATGGTAGCCATGGATCCTCCAGCGTCTAGGTCCTTCGACATGAACTCAAATGACAGTGATGAGAACTGAATCCGTCACGTCACATATCAAACTCTTGTATATCTCATAACTTCACTATGAGGTCCCAGTACAGCCTGACGTCATCATCCTCGTAAATAAATATTATTCCATGATTCAATTTTTCATTGTCATAAGTGAGCAATCTTTACATTTCTCCGTGCTTTCTTTACCATTATAAATGAAAAATTATGATAAGTTGTTCTAAAAAAGATACCATATTTATGCATTATGAATTCATCTACAAGTTTTTACTGCCAAATGATGAACCATACTAGTATGAGCCACTGAATTTATTCACTGAATTTATTCAACGGTTGCCAAAAATAGAATCATAAAGGGAATCCATGAGTTTTGTGTGAACAGTATACAAGGTCTGGCTAACTATATAAAAATCAAAGTCCAGCCCAACAACAAAAGTATGATAAAAGGACTATAACGAGAGTCACTGATAACATAACACTGGATTGGACACTTCCCAGAATCGCGCTCCCATCGCTGCAGCAATGGTCCCAGAGCAGTATAGCATTGTCTTCCCCCATCCCCATGTGATCTGAGGATGAATCAACCATTATGGCTGAAAATCCCACTGAGCGCATCTTTCTTCTGATCAGTATGCTCCCTCTCTCTGGCATCACCCAGTGAGTGAGCAGCTCTCAATCCGGGAGCCAATCATCGCACTTTTATGATCAGCAGACCAATCAAAGTGTTCCATCCATGCACTATTAAGAATGTTTACAATCTACATTCAGTTTGGCGGCTAAACTTACAGTAGTGAGTGTATCTTCCAGCGTTTTTAATATATACTGACTTAACGACAATAATAGGCATTATGAATGGCAGCAACATGTGTCTTTGCATGAGGCAGATGAGGAGATAGGGGTTGTGGTATCAGAAACTTTCCAAGGTAAGAAAAATAGCGAGGAATGTCCGAATGAGAAGGGAAAGTCGACAAAGTGAAGGTATGTAATTCTGTAAGGCATTCGTCAGTCATGGCACTAGGGAAAATGTCTCACAGCATAAAATAGGGCCTGAATGTAATAATGGATGCTTTGAGAAGCTGACAAGGCCTGTAATTGAGGCAGAGGTAGAAAATTGCTTGGGTCTTGCTGACTAAAATAAACGGCATACTGTACCGGCAATCACTCAGTAACCAAATACTGTACCAGTACACCTGCAAAGTCCCAGACAGTGATACTGTGACTTATACAATCAAGTATAATAATAATGAGTCACGTGTGTGTAAGAAAGCCTCTTTGAGTATCTGTGAACTAGGTGAGAGGCATGTTAGGCTGGTAACTGAAGGCACAATGTGTTCATGATCATATTAATAGTTTGCCTACACTTTCATCGGCACTGCCCTAAAAGGCAAAGAAAGTTATTACATCACCCAGCTCAGGACCTACAGTATTGGTTTTCCTCCAATAAGGCTGGACACTTGCAGCTTTGGCTATGAGACCTCATGAAAGCTAACTTTAAAACTGGTTTGGGTCAATTGTGGCTTTTGTAATTTCTTAGCGATCTCTGTATTTAATGTGTATCTATTGTGCACCACATCAATGACTTGCTGATTAGTCACCAATCTGGGCCATGGGGGTTGATGCAGAAACATTGCACGAAACAGTACCAAACATTTTCATCAAATTACTTACAAAGATTCTCCAACAGTTGATATTCTACTGCTGGAATAATCTGTGTAGCTTACCTGATAATAATTTTCCCAATTGTGTTTTCAAATTAAGTCTATTTTTGTTTGAACGCTCCTCAGTATGGTTAAGTGTGAAGGTCACAAAATGACGATAAGCGGCGCAAGCTAACAGGTGTGAAAAAGAGTTGATATACCTTGTATTGTACAATGACGTTCAATTTCTCTCATTGAAATATTGTGTTAGATACATTTGTTTATGTGCAACAGTTATTTTTATTTGACTTCTGTTGACTACAAGCCTAGATAATGAGGACAGAATGCGAAGGATCATTTTTAGGTCTTGGGGCCAATACTGCAAATCAGGGAATCAGAGTGTCCAATCCAGTGAGTATGTCTGGTTAACAACATTCGAATCTTTCAAATTATCGAACCTGCTGGATGATTTGTAGAGCCGTATAAGTTCACCTATTTGTATCTACTGTTGAACATTTGAGACAATATCGAAGTTGCTTTTTCATGATATGCAATTATTGCACTCATGGCTCTGACTTTTCAGCACATAAAATGGAGGTAAATGTGCAAAGAAAGTGGAAGGTAGAGTGACACAGGGAAGGAAAGTTCTTGGTGCTATGGAGGCCCTGATACGAAACAGAGGTGTGGCTGCTGCACGAGAATAGCATAAAGAAGTAATAATATTAACACGTGGATGCAAGACCTTGGTGAGCGTGAAAACGAAACGTCAAGAGTTTGAGCACTGGAGGCTGGGTTACTGAGAAGCACGTGTGTGGAGTGCGGAAAGTGGATAGGATAAGAAATAATGTGATTCGTGAAATATGTGGAGTATGGAAGACAGGAAATTCGTATACAACAGAGTTTAAGAGAGCGTTCTTGGATAATACTGTCATATGGAGAGAATGGGTATAAACAGTTATGAACAGGGTACATGTGACAGTTTGTAGGTGGGAGGAGGCGTGGCAGGTCAAGAAGAAGGTGAATAGATACGGTAAATGATGAGTGAATAAGTGCATGGTTCATTTCACTGGTCATGCTGTTGATTAGTTCACCCACTATCATTTTCTTTCTTTTTTGCATGCTGGACTCCGCCTCACCCCACCTGCGGGTGGGGAAAAAAAGAAAAGAAAAAAAGTCGGGATGATAATAATAATAAGGGAAGCCAGAATATTTCTTACACTACCATCTCAGTCTTACCAACTTTTCAGGGCATCAATTTTTTATTATCAGAAACCCCGACTATTTCTCTTTCATATTATCCAAACATAGGATGAATAGCTTTCTTTAGGTACACTTTTTATACGTGTATGAAAAAGAAACTTGCCTTACGACTAAATCCTGTCGGGCCAGTTGGTGTAGGAAGCGCATGCATTACACTAAAAATGAATACCTGCTAGATGGCGATATCACAGAGGCCGTGTATATATATATATATATAT
>JAGKTI010006459.1:28072-40641 GCA_018397915.1 Birgus latro
CTGCTGCTCGCCCTACCCCTGCTGCTCGTCCTGCCCCTGCTGCTCGCCCTGCCCCTGCTGCCCACCCTTCCGCAGCTGCCAGCCCTTCCCCTGGTGCCCCTGCTCCTCTTGCTGAGATTCATTTAGTCTCTCACAAGACCTCTTCAGAACTCAGTGCTCCTACTCCTGCTGCTGCCCTTTCCCTCTCTGCCCCTGCTGCCCACACTACTCCTGCTGCTCGCCCTGCCCCTGCTGCCCGCCCTGCCCCTACTGCTTCTTTTGCTGTTCCTGCTTCTCTCCCAAAGATTTATTTAGCGTCTCACGATGCCTCCTCAGAGTTCATTGACCCTGCTCCAACTGCAGCCCTTCCTCTCTCTGCTGCCCTTCCTGCTCCTGCTGCTCATCTTGCTCTTGTTGCCACAGCTGTCCACTATGCCCCTACTGCCCGCCCACCTCCTACTGCTCTTTCCATTTCAGCTCCAGCTGTCCGTACTGCCATTCCTGCCCCTGCTGCCCGCCCTGCCCCTGCTGCCCGCCCTGCTCCTGCTGTCCCAGCTCCACTCCCTCAGATTTATTTAGTATCTCGCAAGACCTCTGCAGAACTTAGTGTTCCTGCTCCTGCTGCTCGCCCTGCTCCTCCCCCCCGCCCCCCCCCTGCTGCCCCCCCCGTCCTCCCTCTTTCTGCTCCTGCTTCCTCTACTGCTCTAGCTTCCCCTACTGCTCCTGTTGCCCCTTCTGCTCCTGCTGTCCGTGCTGCTCCTACTGCCCTTCCCCTCCCAGCCCGTCCCGTTCCTGCTGGTCCTGCAACTCCTATTGCCCTTCCCCTCCCTGTTCATGATGCTGCCCACCCCATCACTGCACTCCGCAAAACGATGGCTATTGTGGGTCCTAAGGTGTCCACTGCATACATGGATCTTCAAGACTGTGACTGTGACCTGAACTGATTCACTCTCACTTCAGATCAGACACACTGCATTTCTCCCTTTGTAACTGATATTCGTTATACGTAGCTACAGCCGTGCGTCAGAACTATCAAATAAATTTTAATATGCAAGAAATTGCTTTATTTATTCCCCATAAAAAGCATTTTGTATGAAAATGTGCAAACATGACATATAAGTAATTTTTTAACAAAATCCAGCTCAAACCTGCATCTTCTTTAAACATACTTGGGGTTTCGTTCTCTTGGGATTTATCTTGGAAAGATCATATTACCTCTCATAAAATCTGTTTCCAGATCTGTGCTAATCCAACTCCATGCCTTCTTTACCCACAGTTGTTGACTTTATACATGGGTTTTATTTGCTCCTTTGTAGAGCACAAGTCTCATGTGAGGGACGGCTCCCCACATACAGCTTTTCTCAACAAGGTGGAGTCAAAGGCTTTTCGTCTTATTAACTCTCTTCCTCTTACTGGCTCCCTTCAACCTCTGTCTCTTTGCTGCACTTTTGCAACTTTATTTCTTTTCTACTGCTGCTTCAGTGGTCACTGCTTCTCTGAACTGTCTGCTTGCAACACTCCACCACTAGAGCAGGCACACAGCACCCATCTAGCAACAAAGTCTCATCCCTTTCCTCTCCAACTCTCTAATGCAGGAGTTAACCGTTACTCCCAGTCCTTCATGTATGCAACAGGTCCACTCTTGAACTGTCTCCCTCTGCCTGTATTTCCTACTGCATATGATCTCCAGTCTTTCAAATGCAGTGTGACCAGGCATCTCGAAATGAACAGATCTTGAATTTGGCTCTCTGTTATCTTGTTTTTGGTTTTTCTTGGAGGGATCAATCATGCAGGCTCCTTTCTTCCATATAAAAAATTGAGTATTTCTAACAAGGAATTCTGGATAGACTATGACTATACAGCATTTCGACAAAATAATTATCCATTCACAATTAACTCTGTTTTTGCTCTTCGCTAACTGCTGCCTTTAAGAATCAACGGTTAATATGACAGACCACCTCCGTCATCTAATTCTTGGGTTCCCCATTGAGAGTGTTGGAGCCGGGGAATAGGATACTTAGTCCAGACATTTACGGGTAGAGTGACCAGTTGCTTGTCACTGAGTGGTATATGTGCAATAAACCCCACCATCCCTTAAACTTAAAATCTTTATGGACCACAGCCTTTGTGCATTAGACCACCGGGAGTCGTGGTGTGTAAGGTCATGTTACATATGTTTAGGTTCGGTTAGGTTGTTAGGTCAGGCCTAGCTCTTTTGGCCCTACAATGTCATTTTTATTTCATTTTTTCTGCTCCTTGAAGACTGTATTAAGAACAGCCCCCTTGTAGTGAAGGGGTTAGAGAAGGCTATATTATGAGTATAAAACCCTCCTGTTCAACACCTCCTTTTTTTTTATGCTGAATACAGTGGATGCAGAGAGCGAAACTAAAACAAACATGTAATTACAGTGTAGGATCCTGTTATCACACGCCGCTCTTCAACGGCATTCGTTAAGCTATCACTATAATGTTCCAGATGATAACTTGTACGAAATATAAAGACAAGTGAGCATTTTTATGGTTGGCTTTAGTGCATCGAATCTACAGGTGCATCATTACAGCATTCTTCTTTGGTTCTAAATAAACATAGATGCTTGATCTAACAAATGTCTCGGTGTAGAAAAAAAAACATTAAATATTAATACGCATGGTAAAGAATATCAGGAGTAGCAATCGTACATGTTTCAGATAACAAACCCCCAAATGCAAAAAAAAAAAAAAAAAAAAAAAAAAAATGTTTTGCTGTATCACAGTACTTTTGAAATACTACGCACTGGAAATGAGATGTAACAAGACATGACCAGTCTCTCATATCGATTCACCGGACATTCTCTACTCAAGTTTCTTACCTACGTTGAATACGATGTATTCTACCAAAGGTAAATTATTATGATGCATTCATTATTACACTGGGTTTATTTATGAAAGGGATGACAAGAAGTTTGTTTACAGCTCTGTGAAGGTGACAGTTTTTACATATGTTTTTGTGAAAAATCTGAGAATCACTCCTCATCACTATCTTCCAAGTTCTTGTTGGAAGACTCAGACGACGGTGGATCCATAGCGGCCATAGACGTGTACACGGCAGCCAAAGGACGTGGTGCAGGAGCAGCAGCTGGGGCAGAAGCCTTAGGTGCAGCTGGTTTGGGTTGAGGGGCTGGAGGAGGAACAGGAGCTGCTGCCAGCTGCACCAAAGAGGGCTGGACCGTGAAGGCTGTCACTGGCACAAGTTGCACAAACGGAGTCAGTGGAACCGACACGAGCTGAATCACGGGTGCAACAGAAGCTTTTGGTGCAGGTGTAGGTGTGGGTGAAGGTTTGGAAGCAAGTGTAGGTTTGGGTGCAGGAGTGAGAACCTTCACTGTAGATTTGGCTGCAAGAGCGGTGGCCTTCACTGCAAGTTTGGGTGTAGGTGCAGCCGTAGGTGTGGGTGCTGCACTCTTGGGAAGTTCAACGGAGGGAATCTTGAGAAGAGATAAGTTCAAGTGGTCAGCCTCATACTCCACGTCAACATCTTCTCCATGCGGATCCTCATACCTGCACATCCACGACGTTGCCACAAGAAGAAAAATGCGAATGACAGAATTTTTACTGGACTCATTATACAAATATTTCGTTCACCAGTGTACCCTGATTACCCAACATTAAGTGGGCATTATCACATCAACAATCATATCAGTGTATAAAAATTATGACCAAATCCTCACGTGTAATAGATGGTGACGTCTCTGGCGTTGTTGCCTCCAATCAGGGCGGTGCGGCAGCTCGCCAGTCCCACCAGCGCCAACAGTACCAGCTGTACATGACCAGTACGTTAACACTCCCGCATCTATAGCAAGGCAGCTTCAGTTATTTCATTATGAATATATTTCATTCGTGTCGAGGACAGCCAGGTATGTGTTGCTATAGCAGCCCCAGTAACATGTAAAGGAATGAGAAAGGTGTGTGTTGCTGTGATGTCTCCAATAATTTGTGGTGGTGAAGTGGGTGAGGCAGGTGTGTATTGATGTGATGGCTCCCATAACTTGTAGTGGTGGAGTGGGTGAGGCAGGCTTGTGGTGCGGTGGTGGTTCCAATAACTAGTAGTGATGCAGGAGTGGGTAAGGCATGTGCGTTGCTGTGATGGTAAAAATAACTTGCAGCGGTGAAGGAGTGGATGAGGCAGGGGTGTGTTGCTGTGGTGGCCCGAATAACTTGTAGTGGTGAAGGAATGGGTTAGGCAGGTGTGTTGCTGTGGTGGCACCATTAACTTGTAATGATGGAGTGTGTGTGTGTGTGTTTTTTTAATGCAAGGAAGAAGGAACCAAAGGCCAAAGGCCTGCATACTGTTCCTTCCAAAAAAAAAGCAAAAACAATACAAAAGAGACCCAAATTCAAGATCTGTTCATTTCGAGATGCCTGGACACACTGCGTTTGAAAGACTGGAGATCATAGGAAGTAGGAAATACAGACAGAGGAAGACAGTTCCAGAGTTGACCAGTTGCATAAGTGAAGGACTGGGAGTAACGGTTAACTCTTGCGTTAGAAAGCTGGACAGAAAATGGATAAGAGTTTGTTGCTAGACGGGTACTACGTGCCCGTCGTAGAGGTGGAGGGATGCAAGCAGACAGTTCAAAGGAACAGTGACCATTGAAGTAGAGATAGAAGAGAGATAAAGATGCAACAGTGCGGCGAAGAGACAAAGGTTGAAGGGAATCAGTAAGAGGAGGACAGTTAATGAGACGAAATGCCTTTGACTCCACCTTATTGAGAAGAACCGCATGTGGGGAGCCTCCCCACACATGAGAGTTGTACTCCATACACGGGCGAATAAAACCCGTGTACAAGGTCAACAACTGTGCAGGGGTAAAGAAAGTTCGAAATCGGCTTAGCATACCTAATCTCTTGGAAGCAGATTTCACAAGAGATGTAATATGTTCTTTCCAAGACAAATCCCGAGAGAATGAAACCTCAAGCATGTTCAAGGATGATGCAGGACATACCTGTTCATTATTAAACATTAGTGGGTAATCCTGAGGAAGATTTTGTCGGGTTGATAAGTGTAAGAACTGAGTTTTTTATGCATTAAAAATAACAAGATTATTTTTACCCCAATCAGAGATTCGAGCCAAGTCAGACATTAGGTGTGCCATAGCCTCATCCCTTTTTTGTTGAAGTAACTGCTGAGATGGACGTTGCGGAAACCGAATGGAAAGGTGAAGGGTGGAATCATCAGCATATGAGTGGATAGGGTTGGATGTACAGCTTAGAAGGTCATTGATGAATAAAAGGAAGAGAGTTGGTGATAGGACAGAGCCCTGAGGAACACCACTGTTGATAGGTCTAGGAGAAGAACGATGGCCGTCTACAACAGCGGCTACAGAACGACCAGAAAGGAAGCTAGAGATGAAGGCACAGATAGAAGGATAGAAACCATAGGAGGGCAGTTTGGAAATTAAAGATTTATGCCAGACTCGATCGAAAGCCTTTGAGATGTCAAGTGCAATGGCAAAGCTTTCGCCAAAGTCCCGAATGGAAGATGACCAGGAGTCTGAAAGGTAGGTGAGAAGATCGCGAGTGGAGCGTCCCTGACAGAACCCATACTGACGAACAGAAAGAAGGTTGTGACAGGAAAGATGCTTTAAAATTTTTCTGTTAAGAATTGACTCAAAAATTTTTGAGACACAGGATGTTAAAGCAATTGGACGATAGTTAGAGGGTTGGGAATTGTCACCCTTCTTTGGGACTGGCTGAATGAGAGCAAACTTCCAGCAAGAAGGAAAGGTACAAGTTGATAGACAAAGGCGAAAGGGTTTACCTAGGCAGGGTGTAAGCACAGAAACACAGTTTTTGAGGACAACAGGAGGGACTCCATCAGGACCATATGCCTTGTTAGTATTGGGGCCAGTGATGGCAGAAAATACGTCACCTGAAGAAATTTTAATGTCAGGCAAGAGGAAGTCAGAGGGGGGAAGTGATGGAGGAATAGCACCGGAATCGTCTAAGGTGGAATTGGAGGAGAAAGTCTGAGCGAAGAGATCTGCTTTATCAGTAGAAGAAATAGCTACAGCGCCATCAGAGTAGAAAAGAGGAGGGAAGAATGATGAGGTAAAGTTGTTAGAAAGGTTTTTGGCAAGGTACCAGAAGGAGCGAGAAGAATTCGAGTCGGAGAGTTGAGAACATTTAGCACGGATGAAATTATTTTTAGCAGGGCGAAGAACAGACTTAACACGATTCAGGGCAGAAATATAAAAAAGATGTGATTCAGGGGTGGGTTGGCTCCGGTACCTCTTATAGGCCCTCTCCTCATTGCGGACAGCATTAGAACAAGCGTGGTTAAACCGAGGCTTTCTTGCATTAGTCAGAGGATATGAGAAAGGAATGTATGCTTCCTGCCCGAGAGAATAACCTCCGTAATGCGCAAGGCACACTCAGATGGCTCCCGGCCATGGAAGCAATAATCATTCCAAGGAAAATCAAAGAAGTACTGCCTGAGGGCCTCCCAATCTGCAGCTCCAAAGTGCCACAGGCGGCGTTTCTTTGGAGGGTCCACAGGCCGTACTGGAGCGATAGGACAGGTTAAGGTAATAAGGTTATGATCGGAGGAGCCCAATGGAGAGAAAAGATTAACAGCGTAAGCAGAAGGATTAGTTGTTAGGAAAAGGTCAAGTATGTTGGAACTCTCTCCAAGGCTGTCAGGGATACGGGTAGGGTGCTGTACAAGCTGCTGTAGGTCATTAAGGACAGAAAAAAAGTAGGCTTGTTCACCAGGTGGATCAGTGAAAGGAGAGGAGAGCCAAAGGTGGTGGTGAACATTGAAATCTCCTAGAATGGAGATTTCAGAGAAAGGAGAAATGGATAGAATGTGTTCCATCGTAGAAGTATGATAGTCAAAGAATTTTTGATAGTCAGTAGAATTAAGAGATAAGTAAACAGCACAGATATATTTAGTCAGAGAATGACAGGAAAGCCGAAGCCAGAGAGTAGAGAATTCAGAAGAATCAAGTTCAGGAACACGAGAGCAAGATAGATCGTTGCGTACATATACGCAACAGCCATCTTTGGCTTTGAAATGAGAATAGAAAAAGTAGGAGGATACAGAAAAGGGTTTGCTGTCAGTTGCCTCAGACAGCTGAGTCTCAGAGAGAAAGAGAAGGTGAGCTTTAGAGGAGAAGAGGTGGTGTTCAACAGAGCAAAAGTTAGAGGAAAGGCCGCGAATGTTACAGAAATGAAGAAGGAGTGAGTCAGACAGTGGTTCCAGGCAGCTCTATGAGTCGTCACCGGGAGAGGGGCGGATGGTGGGGGCATTTATGGTCCCCCCCCCCTGGGGACTCCGAGGCGTGATTTTTGTGCGCCATTTTCTTACAAATTTTGAAAAGGAAGTGTAGTGTGTAATGTGCATGTAGTTTGGTGTTGACAGTTAGAGAAACTTGTATTGGAGAGCATGCTGGACTACTCTCTGTGTTACTGAGACACTGAAAAAGTTCAGCAAAGGGGGATGGTCAGGAACAAGTCCTGAAGGCTGATGAAACGGGAGCTCCAGCTCTCCCTGTCATCAGCCTTCCATCCACCTTGGGAGTACTGCCCTGCTCGACTGGTGCTACAGTCTACTCCTCAGATGGGTATGTGTTGCGGTGATGGCTCCAGTAACTTGTATTGGTGAAGGAGTGGGGGAGGCAGGTGTGTGTTACGGTGGTAGTTCCAATACCTTGTAGTTGCGAAGGAGTGGGTGAAGCAGGTGATGGCAGATGCGTAAAATGTTTATATGATGGTGGACAACTTACCCACTTCATGTTGCAGAGAAACTGAGGAGGACCGCTGGAGGAGCTAACTTGGAAGAGGAGGACCTGAGGCAACTGACACACACACGGCCTGCGTCTTCTTATATACTAGCAGAAAGTGAGCTGGGGCGAGTATAGGGCTGGTTGAAACAGGAGTGGGGTGGGGTGGAGCGGGAGTGAAGAGGACACCTATTTCACACCAACATCCTCCGATACCTATATCTTCAGTGAAATTCAACTCTCCAGCTGGTAAGACGTTGTAAATCAAGAGAGGTGGTGAAGGTAGCGGGAGTTATGACACTGTTGGCGATTTTGACTGGACAGATAAATGAAGAAAATCAATCAAGCATACAATATCTTCTCTGCATTTGTTTACCGTCTTGTCCCCTCTTCACCAGCCACCACAGTTGGGAACTTGAACATAAAACCGACTACTGTGGGTTCGTATTCTAGAGAAGGACTGGGATTCAGCGAAAAGTGACTGTCTGCCTTCACCCTCTAGCAGTCAGTTAACTCTAGTGTTCTACTGCAGTTAACGTCAGACGATTTTATTCAGCAGAGTGAGTCAAAGAAGCTGACTATTAATACTGTTGCCACTAACCTCCTCATGGTCGGACAGTCCAGTATTCTACCATAGCTAACGCCATACGATTTTATTCAACTGAGTCATAGGAGCCCCAGTTTTAAGATCAGAAAGTTAAAATATTCTATTCCAGCTAACGCCAGACGATTTTATGCAGCTATGAAAGTACTGGAGCCTTAGTGTGTTAATGACCCTCGTGTTGTCGATAGGTATCAATGTATGCCTTCTTCTCTCCGCAGGTCACTACTCTGTGTGTGTGTGTGTGTGTGTGTGTGTGTGTGTGTGTGTGTGTGTGTGTGTGTACATTATAGCTCTTACTGTCCTTAACCACCTTCGAGCTGTCTATAAAAATTTTACGCGGCAAAAAGACGGACAGTTAAACAAAATTCCTGTCCGTTGGTAATTAAACCCTTTCAATACGATGACCTTTTTCAATTTATTCATGCCATTTTCAGACGATTGAATTTAGCTTTGGGGAAATTTTTCGAAATGGAAGCGTTATCAATAGCAGTGATTAACCCCATGGTACGAGAGGTATTTCTTGAGATGGAAAAATCATCTGGACGAAGCACGCGTAAATTAACTAATACGTCATCGTAGTGCAGGGACTGCTCTAAGTCCTCTTCGTCTTTCTGCTGATCATAAAATAGGACTAGTAGTGGTTGCAGTATTTGTAGTAGTAGGAGTAGTAGCAGCAGTGGTAGTTGCAGTAATAGTGATAATACAATAATAATAATAATAATAACAGTAATAATAAATACAATAATAATAATAATAAATACTACTACTAACAGTAATAGTAATAATAGCATCAACAAGTAATCTGCATGTGTGTTCAGCACTTCTAGTCCTTGGTCATCTACAAAACCAAACTTGGCAAAGGTACAACAGAGGCAAGGACAACATTTGCATGCGGTACCTACTTTTTACAACACTCACACACTCTTTCCCCTTTAAACCCTTCAATACCGTCACGTCGTTTTTTTTTTTTAACTCTTGTATAGCTCCCTTTTCTTGGGGGAAGCAACCTAGGTATATAGATAGATAGTATAGGGTACCTAATCTCTGCAACGCTAACTGACTCTCTCCCCCTCTATACTCTTCAATTCTGCAATGACTTTTTTAATAACATAGTTTTTTTCTTTTTTTTGGGTCAATGCAGACTGACTCTTTCTCCCGTTATACCCGTCAACAATGAAACTTTTTATGATTTTATACTTACTTTTTACAATTACAACAATGATATACTCTTTCCCAAAAATACCCTTCAGTGCTGCGACATCTTTTTTTTCTTCATATATTATTCTTGCATAGCAATGTTTCTGCAAGATTAAAAGATTATTCTGTCTTCAAACCCTTAAATCCAGTGACGCTTTTTTTTTTTTTAATTCTCGCAAAGCATTTTTTTTTTCCAGCTCATATACTCTTCGCCGATAAACCTTCAATACCACGATGTCGATTTTCAAATTTATTCTTGACGTTACCAGACGATTTTACTAAGCTTGAGAAGCACCTCTAGCAGTGAAGGGGTTAACGCAAGCTATATCTATCCCCTCCAGTTGGAACAGTCTAAGTTGATTAAAATCTTTCTGGGATACCAAGAATAAAACAAAGAGAAGGTCAACCTAGTGAAAGTGTTAACATTCTTTTGCTTACTCTTTTTGTCTTTTAAATCAGCAGAGTTTACAGGAATAACAATAAACAAGATACATGGTAAAATCGTCCGCCATGAAGGTCGGAATGTGGGATCCGGCTCCGTTTGCAAAGTACCTCCCTTGAAGACCTTGACCTCTTTCCTTCAACAATGACATGATTGTCCTGGCCTCTACTACCTACATGGAAAATTTCAGAATAATAGTTCAGCTCTACATTTTTTTTTTTTTTTTAATGGTACCCAAATGTTAAACTTACCCGCTATGTATGGAAAAGTTGGCTGGATCATGGAAGGATTCTTCGGCGCTGGATGCTAATTAAGGTTCAATGAGAAAAATAAATAATTGAGGGTAGAAGATGGTACGAAAGATCCTAAACCAACGAGAATAAAACCCATTCTGGCTACTCAGGCTCTTATGAATCATCTTGCAGTAAAAGCTCAACAAAATCACCTTGCTATATCTAGTGGAGGTTAGGGTACATTGATGCCTGACGAATTTTCTTATGTCACACGAAGAATACAGAGTCAAATGAGTAAAATGATTAATGATGCCCCCAGAATTACGTGTCTGTGGAGTGTATTATATAAAAGGAAGAATACAGTCGGAGTTCTATGGGTAAAATCATTATTGAACGCACCTCAACTCACGTGTTATAGAGTTTATGATGTACCGTGAAAGGTACATTCTGAGTCAAATGGGCAATATCATTAATGGACGCCTCTAGACCCGCGTGTTCGTAGACTTTATGATGTAACGGAAAGGATACATTCAGAGTCAAATGAGCCGTATCATTAGCGAACGCCCCCGAGCTCACGTGCTTGTGGAGTTTAGGATATAACGGGGAGGATACACTTAAAAGGGCAATCATTAGTGGGCGTCCCCAACCTCATGCATTAACTTAAAAGTGGACCCTGATGAATACAGAGCTTATGCGGGTGCACATTCTTATTGGTTCAGGGATTGCCTTGCCCGTGGATGTAATATACCATGCATGGATACAGCTAGTTTTAGGGGTGAAGGAAGTGTCTGAGAGTGAACCTGATTTGCACAGAGCGGTTCCCACCCTCCATCTAAAACTGAAGCAGATCGACTTGCGGTAGGACGGCATCGTGCAGAATAGGTTAATGGACATACGAGTATACTCTGTTCACTTTAAGACGTGAAACTGCCATCTTTTCTTCCTAAACGCTGAGTCCCACAAATACAATAACACAAGAACATAATGCTAGTCACGAAGGAGTGCCAAGACCAAGACAATGTGTTGAGTACTGCGCTGTCTTTTTCTACCACGGAGCTACGTGGGCTAAGCTGTAAAAGGACAAAACATTTCCGCCTAATTTAAATGAATGAACTATGTTAAATTTACAGTGGGAGACCATTTGGCGTTAGCAAGAAGAAAATAGTAGAGGTCGTTTAGATGAGGTTAATCCATACGAGTATATACATACTTCACGCATTACTTGAAAAAAAATCTTTTGGCGTTACCCAAAGTAAAAAAATAAAGAAGAGTTCCGGATAAAGAATCTATTGGTGTAGGAAATACAAGTATAGTTCATCCATCTTAATTAGGCGGAGGGTTTTCATTCTTTTGCAGCTTGTTTCCCGAAGCCCAGTGGCAGGATAAGACAATGCTGCGGCTCTACATCCTTTCCACTGAACTTCTTTTCTAGACTAGTACCACTGGCAGGATACGACAATGCTGCGGCTCTACATCCATTCCGCAGAACATATTCGAGACTGGCTCCACTGGCAGAATAAGATAATACTGCAGCTATATCCTTTCCATACGACTTCTTCGTGACCAGCATCACTGGCAGGATAAGAAAATACTGCGGCTCTACATCCGTTCCACACATAACTCCTTAGTGACAAGCACCACTGGCAGCATAAAACAATTCTAAGGCTTAGCTTCCTTCTCACAGACCCTCTTCGTGACTGGCACCATAAACAAGTGTTAATTTCTTGTTAAAGATTATTTATGATGCAGAGAGGAAGTTTTACGTGTTTGCAGTTAATCGATTATAGTCAGACGCAATGCACGGACATGATCAGTACATTTGAAATGGAAACTTAAAGCTGATGGGGAAAGTATAGAGAAACGAAGACGGGAGAATATGGAGAGGAAGATGGAGGACGAGATGGAAGGGTAAAACAAGAAGAGCACACAACAGAAAATAATGTTAACAAAGTATCTGTTGAGAAGTGAAGACAGAATAAAGAGGGGGAGACCGAAGACGGGATGGAAAGATTAACACAAGAAAAGCATACATGCAATGAAAATAAAGCAAACAAAGAAACATAAGGAACCGAAGACGGAAGAATAAAGAGAGGGAGACCAAGGACGAGAAGGAAGGATAAAACTATACAGCAGCGATGCAACGGAAAATTGACTATGAGGAAATGTGATAAGAGTTCAAACAAGTGCTGATAGGGGTGCTGTGTGTGTGTGTGTGTGTGTGTGTGTGTGTGTGTGTGTGTGTGTGTGTGTGTGTGTGTGTGTGTATTTTATTTACCCTGGATGGACTGTTGCGGTCAATAGTTCGTTTACAGAGAGAGAGAGAGAGAGAGAGAGAGAGAGAGAGAGAGAGAGAG
>JAGKTI010006460.1:0-11557 GCA_018397915.1 Birgus latro
TTACGCTGGCTTGCCGTTTGACCTTGATCTCTGACCAAGTTTTGTTATAATCGGATCAAAACTGTTCAAGATGACAAGTACGAGTAAATTAAGACTTACTCCCTTAAAAATATTCAGCTTAGCCACTTGCTGTACTTGCGTAGTTAGTGGCAAAGTATGGTTTTGAGATTCACGTCAGGATCGATAACAGGGCTTATTGAAATGAAGGATTCTGAAGGGGGGATGTCTGACCCATTCACTAAAAGAAACCTCCCTAGTGTTAAATATAATCGTATGGCGATGGAAAACGTATATTTCTGATCATACTGCCACCACTTAAAGTATTCAGCACTGAGGTAACCTGTGCAAGCAGACGGGTTAGGAGCGATGTTCGTTAACTCCCTATTAAGGTGATGGTCTTTGTTCTTACCAACCCCATAACTGTTGAATTTAGCTTACCCTTCACTAGTAGGGAGTATTTTATATTATGGGCTACTCTTTGTTTCTCCAAATAATTTTATTTAGCTTTGGAGGAACTTTTCGAACTGGACGGTTTAGCTATAATCTTCACTTACACCTTCAGTTCATTCAGGTCTTTCCTAAGTTGAATTCAGTCGCCTGGAGACAGCAAGAACGAAATAAGAAAATACGCCATCGGACCGAAGTGGCTAAAAATCTCATACTGTTGGTGTTAAACCAGAGGTAACATTATCTGTGTGTATCTTAATGAATTACTGATATATTTGGCATTCTGTGTTTATTTTTAATATGCGAATAAAATGAATTATAATGCACTGCTTACTAAATATGTAACTCGATGAAGAAGAAAAACCTTCTTTCCGGGAGACTTTATTTAGCGGCAGAGATACTTTACGAGAGGAAGGAGTTACACAGACTTCACTCTTCTATTCAGGCTAACATAAACTTTAAAAAATCGTCTGTAGGTACCGTGATTAGTATATAACACGGCGTCCTTGAGATAAATAGGTGAAAGCCATTCAGGTTATCAGAAAAATGCGTTGACTAAGTGGAAGTTAACTTTTCTTTACGAGAATGTATTATCTAATGTCTTCTTTTTGCTTCTGGAGGACTTTATACAGTTTTGGAGATAACTTTCTGAAGTCAAGGAGTTGCATATACCCTCACTAACACCTTCAATACAAGTGTCTTTCCAGCTGAATAAAATCTCCCAGAGGTGGCAAGATAAAGAAAAAAATAGGATGTGACGGTACTGAAGAGGTTAAATTGAAAAGATAATTGTACTGTTTCGTCTCATTTCACTTATATTCATTTATAAATGAAGAGTTTAAAGAACATATCTACAGTCGTGCCAAGGATTGCCTTGAAAATTGGTGGATGCAAAATATGAATAAGTTGTAGTAAGTAAATAGTCTTAGTTGAAGATACTGAGGCAATTGAAACGAAGAGAAAATACTGTCTGCTTTAAATATACAAAGAATTGGAAACGATATTTAAATAAAGACGCATACGGATTTTTACACCCGCCACATGGAGCATTTTTAGCTTATTTTCGTTGCTGCCTAAAAGATATGCTCATCTTAGAGGAGACATATTGAAGTGAAAGGGTGAATGTGTTAAATGCCCAACTAATCCTGATCGAAAAGCTCATCCTAAAGTGACAATCGTCTGTACATAGCAAGGAAATAAAAAAAAAAATAATTAAAAATAAGTAGGAAATACATCACATGACTGAATGAGTTAAGACTGCGCAGGACTATCCAGAACAGCAACTTCAGTCCAGACGTGCGTTGCAACAGTGGCCATGCAGTGAGATCTTCCGACACAGCACAGCGAGGTACCAGCATTGTAAGTATCTGAGTTCACAGGTCTTGAGGAAACGTTTTTCAATTTATTTGTTCATATATGATTATTTTCGGAGCTAATATAACACGAACTTTCTCATTGTCAGTTTTATCGCCGTATATTTAAGACTGCCCACTCCAGATGTCATTTTGACGTGCGTAAGAGATTTTTCATTATCAGATCCGTATCACTCTGGAATTCCCTGACCTACTCTATTGTTTCTATTCAGGACCTAGGTTCATTTAAAACAGCTCTCACTTCCCATCTTGGTGACTCCATGTTCCAATTCCATCAACTATATGATGATATTTGTTTCTTGTCCCCTTGCTATCTGCCCCTGTCCCCCCACTTCACTCTTCAGCAAGTAGTTACTTCCTAGCTGCATATGGTGCACCTTCCAGCCTATATCTTTGCTTTGTTCTCTCTTACTTATTTCCTACTTTCAATATAAAATTTGGGCTGGCGCATCAGTAGTGTGTGGCTTCCGTGGGCCCTTCCTTTCGGTAGGCTCAGGGTCCGGGAAGCCCACCAGGTGAGATAACCAGGTGAGATCTGAGCACTTCAAGAGGCACTATTCATTCCCGGTACAGAATCACTGGGAAATAACTACCTAATCCGTGTGTGTAATAAAATACTGATTACAACATACAGTATTTTCTTATTTCTGTCTGGAGGAGAAGCATTAAATATTGCGATATAATTAAATTTCATTGTTCGAAGAAAATTGCAATACATTTTTTTAGATCCATATTGCCTTTGTCGTTAATGATATTTGAAGGAAACTGGGCTTTCACACTTACTAAGCTGTCTACTCAATGTACCTCATTGATGTCTTATGTAATTTCTTATCTCGTGTAAGGAATCTTCATGAAGCCAACTTTTTAAAAACTAATGCTCATGATTTTTAGTGTTAAACATTAAAAAAATCAAATATCCTCCCACAGTCTCTTGCACATCCCCTCCTGTTCATCATAGGTCCCGCGATATTTCCTCTCCATTGTTTTCCTCATTCATTCTGCTGAGCCTCGGTATTGCCTTCCTTACATGTTCTCGTTAGCCTGTCTCCCTTTACCGTTACTCACCCACGTTACATACACACTCGGCCCACATTCTTGTCCTGCCGACCTTCATTCGACCCATTTGTCCCGCTTACATTCCTCAAACGTTTTCCTACCTACACCCTCCCAAGGACCAGACATCCTTGTCCTGACTACACCCTCCCCGCACCTTGTCTGCCTACACCCTCCTCAGATCTTTGTCCTACCTTCACCCTTTCCACATCCATATCCTGACTACACCCTCCTCACACTGATATCCTGCCTATTTCCTCTCCACATCCTTGTCCTGCTTACGCCCTTCCCACTCCCATGTCCTAACTACAAGCTTCCCACACTCTTGTCCTAACTACACCCTTCCCACACGCTTGTCCTAGTTACACCCTTTCCACATCCTTATCCTGCTCACACCATCTCCACACCCTTCACCTGCATTCTCTCCACACCCATATCCTGCCTACACCCTCCCCATACCCATATCCAACCTACACTCTCCCCAAACCCATATCCAGCCTAGCCTATATCCTTCCCACACCCACATCCAGCCTACACTCCCCACAGTTTTACCCTACCTATACCCTCCCCACACCCTAGTTCTGCCTACATCCTACCCACAGCCTTATTGTGCCCAGAACATCCGCACACTCTTCCCACACCCTTTCCCCCCACCCCCCCCTCACACCCTTCTCCTACCTTTAACTCTCTCTCCCTCAGGGGTGAGAGCGCGGAGTCATATGTGGACGCCAAACCTAAGTGGTGTGACCTACCGCAGTAAGGTGAGTTGCGTGTGGTACTGGTGTGTTTCAGTGAGTGAATGTGGGTAAGAAGAGGAAGGCAAAGAAAATACACAGTGAACGAATGTGGGTGAAGAAAGGACGGCACAGGCATAAGAAGATACTTGGTGAATAAATGTATCTGAGGACTGGAACAAGCATAATAAATGCCCAGTGAATAAATAAAACTGAAGACAGGAAGGCCAAGAAGAAGAAAAGACTCATAGAATAAATGTGGGTGTGGACAGGAAGGCACAAGGATATGAAAATAGTCAGGCTGAAGGATTTTATGTGCTACTAATGTCAAGAGGTTACTCAGCCTAAGGCTTTCAGTCTGATTACATTTTTATTCACTCTTCTGACAACTATCAGAATATTTTTCAGATTAGGAAAAGTCCTCGGTTAGGCATACTTGACGGGCTAGTGAAAGCTGTATTTGTCTCTTCCACTTCTGAAAGTCTCTCTCAAATTAATTTAAATCATCCAGCGGTAGGAAGAATACAATTGGAGGCCTCTTGCACGTGAATTCATTTTCATGTAACATCTCACTATTATCTCGTATGTTACATCTGTGACCCTAATAACAGCATACAAGAAAATAATATTAATGTAGCTTCTGTATAGGTGAATAAAACGTTGAAGAATAGGTACCAGCTGATTTTCGTTAGATCTGCCAATACAGCAGGTGACCTGTACTACATACCATGTTTAATGTTACTCATATCGGGTAAATAGGAAATAAAAAAATGTATATATATATTACATCTTAGTATACAACACACACACACACACACACACACACACAAATAGGCTAGTAAGTACCATAAGTAGAGTCGGCCTGTTGACTGCACCCAACCAGAACATGCAACATACTATTCACTTAAGTAAAATGGCACAGGAGTATTATTATATGACAGAAACAAATCGTCCATCAAAACATTCATTGATAATCTTCAGGCACAAGAATTCCTCCATTTCAGTTTTTCATTTTAAAACTTTCCATTCAAGGGGCTGTTTTAGTATCAAAATGACAGATTAATAACCGTCGGGTAGTCAAGGAGGAAGATACACTGTCAGTCACTGTTCTTCCCCTCCCCCTCCCCCGCTTCCCTGCCTTGTTTTTGCTGTCTTGTGGAGAGATGCCTGGGAGTGCCGTGGACACAAGGACAGTGGGAAGACGATGTGTAGGTCAGTCTGATCATAGAGGAAATGAGGAGAATTAACAGAGAGAGAGAGAGAGAGAGAGAGAGAGAGAGAGAGAGAGAGAGAGAATCAGTCAGGACGAAAGACTGAAAGTGGGGAAACTGGGAAACAAAGAAGTGGCAGATGGATACCAAGCTAAACTTGTGGAGGAGCTGGAAGCAATGCATTTGGAGTAAGAGGATCTGTGTTTAGAGAATGTTTAGTTAGGAATATCAAAACGGGTCTGTGATTGTGAACGGTTAGCATATAAGAAGAAACGTATAGAGTGCTGAGATGAAGTGTTCGAACGACAGTGGAAGAAAAGAGGGAATAAGTTTTTTTGTGTGGGTGCAGGAAAAGGACTCAAATGAAGAATATCAGAGTACACTGAGAGTAAAATGCGTGCAAAGAAACTAGTAAGGAGGACCAAGAAGTGGGTAAATAATGATCTTGGATGAAGAATAAATGCAAATTACTCAGAAAATAGGAAATGTTTCCGGAAAGGGGGGCCAAAACGTAAAAGTGAAAGTGTGAAGGATGAAAGTGGAAGAACAGTAACCAGTGGAAGTGGAAAAAGAAGCAGATGGAAAAAATATTTCTAAAAACCGGGTGCAGTGATAGAAAGGAGGGGTAAGTTTGTAAAATACGTGGAAAAGAGAGCGGCTTAGAGAAGATAAATGGCGGGTGCAATGAAAGCCTGAATAAGCAGAGGTCTGAGGCGAGAGGCTTGCATGGAGGAGTTATATTGCCTACTCCCACACACCGGAGTGAAATTATGGTATGGCATGAAAATGAAAAGTAGAGAGTAAGAGCAGTGGAGATGGAACTGTTGAGGAATGTGTGTGGAGTGCATAGTAGATAGGATAAGGGATAATGCGATTTATAAAAGATATCTGGCACCAGAGATACTCTGTGTGCATAGATGGCATGGGCATGTGGAGAGAATGGGAGTGAACAGTGGTAAAAAAGGTCTGTCTGAGAGTTTTTGAATGTGGGAGGAGACGCTGTAGGCCTAGAAGAAGGTGGATGGTTTTGGTAATTGAGTGTCTGGGACCGGAAAGGCTTAGGAGCTAACGAAGATAGGGACCTTCTGTGCGATACAGTTTGCTGGATGAATTTTGTGTGGAGGAGCGTATGACGAATGTTTCGCATCCCGTAAAAAATTTGATAGTCGTCAGAGTGACTGTCAGAAACGTGAGTGTTAAGCCACGTGCGGAATGTTTTTTGACCTATCAAGTGGAGCCAGGATTCTGGGGTCTTGAATGGTGAGTGAATGGGAGTGTTACTCATCAAGTGAACAAACTTTGGTTAGTATCTGCTTGTCGTTTTTTTCTAGCTGTAGAGATATGGAAGATGATGATTTTACTGGCTGGGGAAGGGCTTTAAAAGCTTAAAATTACAGAAAATACTAGAGGATCAGAGGCATATGCTGACCAGTCTAAGAAGGCTGTAATATAGCATATTTCACGTATTTTGGAAAATTGTCTTGCACCATTCCAACGCCAATGACAGTACTGAAACCAAGGGTAAAATGATCGAGTCGTAATGTTCAAATGTAATAATTCATATTAGCCACAATTTACAATTTTCCTGTTTCATTCCCTTTCTGTGAATGATAATTACATGTACCAGCTGGTAAACGAACAGGCCCGCTATGTTTATTGTACCTCTTGCCTTGCAGGGTGATAATGTAATCGTCTGCATCTGATTGTGTGTGTGTGTGTGTGTGTGTGTGTGTGTGTGTGTGTGTGTGTGTTGCCAAAATATCCCAAAATCATTTGGGCAATTTCTATCCAAACATTGTGGACAGTATCGTGGAATATCTGGATAGTTGGTTAATTTTGCCGAAGCTGAGATAATATGCCTCCGATTCCCATAATATTACTGATCTATTGTTATTATTATTATTATTATTATTATTTAAGACAGGAAAGCAAAGAGACACTGGAATGCGGCGGTCAATATCTTAAGACTTTTTTTTTTTTTTTTCGATTTTGATGAACCTGCGATGATATCCCTCTGATTGCTGCAGGATTACTGATCTTAATGACTACGGCCGATTTGCATTTGTGGTGGAATGCTTTGGCTTTTATTTATATATATTTTTTGGTGGCTGTGGTGTAACAGTAATGTGCGAAGCAATGATTTTTGTGCTGAGGCATGCGGAGGGGGGGGGGAATAGACTGCACTTGTCACCACTTTCCCAAAGAAGATTTCTAATTTAATTTTTTTGGTTTTTATACCATTAAGCACTACTATTTTACTTTTGAGAATGCCTTCAGTACTACAGCAGCTAATGAAAACTAAATCTAATTCGTCCATTTCAAAAAACTCTCTGAAGCAGAATAATGTCTTTTAGTTATAAAAATACACAAAAGACAGCACTGTGGCAAAGAGGCCATCAAGGAAATGAGATGCCCACATAATCATGATAATATTCATTGTATTTGTGAAAATTTGTGGTCAATGTTTATTTTACACAATCTTAAATTGTCAAAGCCCAATGTATTCATACTGAAAAAAAATAATATATAACCAAGTTTAATCTCACTTCGTGTTATGAAGGTCGGAACCGCTTACGAGTACAACACGAGGGGGTTTGCTAACTTCCAGTAATATGCAACCGGTCTGATAGGGTTGTGTCATGATGTCCAAATCCCACATGTTAGACCGCAACTGTAAATTATCTCTACTCGCGCGGTCAGCACCTTCATCCCAGTGTCACTTTTAAGTTGCACAAAATCGTTTGGCGTCTGTCAGAATAAGATATAAAATACGTCTTTGTGCTGAAGGGAGATTATTTCTAACTTATATCATTGGCAATATTGGTAAGTGGAGGCGACCATCATTCACTCACTTGATGTCGTGCTGCCTACTTCTAACTTCAACTTTAACTTTCTTTTTCTATGTCTACCCTCCTCTCTTCCTATTTTCCCAACTTTCATGACACTAATTATTACTCTTCTTTCCTTTTCAGGTGACTTTTCATTAATGACAAGTCTAATGGTTTCCTGTAAGCCAGGTAACCATTTACAGCGCTAGATGATAACCGTATTATCAACCCATATGTGTTCCCTACGTGTCAGTAAGTGGGTTGGCGGAGGGTCAGTGCCCCTCCCCGTAAAACAAATAACTCAAGATCAAACGAGGACCCTTCGTGGGATTATAACGTCTGATCATAGGCTATATGATAATCCTACTCACACACTCCCGCCCTCCCCTCTTGTCTCCTGTTGACTCCTCATAAGAAGGACAAATGGGGGAGGGCGGGAGTGTGTGGGTAGGATTATCACATAGCCTACAATAACAACGTTCGAACATAACTACTACTTCCTTAATTGTATAGACTACCAGATTTTTTCATGAGTTTCACAAGCCATATTTCTTGGGGTACGTGAAATCACACACACATCACACACACACAGCATCCTCATTTTATCAGACTTCGTAACTCCGAGGAAATTACTGTGCTGTAAGAAGAATGGTTACAGAAATATTCTGAGTCATTCCTGTCCACTGACAGTACTCATAAAATTGGTCAAGGGCAAATTCCCCGAGTTAGGACCACTGGACCAAAAATCCCTGCAGGACAAAGAGAGATCCTAGGGGAGATCGTTGCATCTCTCACCAGAAATACTCGTACGCTACCTTGGTGCACGCTCGAACTGCCAACACTACGGTCGTATATAGTTGATCAAAATCATTCTTATTATATCGCTATTATTAATCCTGCCTTACTGAAGTCATAATAGCAGCATCAGAAATACTCATTTTATTAGGTGAATGAGAACTTCATTTGAGACACATCCAGTGTTATAAGCTCCCGTCTCTTCGCAAAATCTGTATGCATTTTCCTTCGATGCAGCCACTACTCGAACAAATATTCTAGCTTTGCAGCATATTTAATAGGAGTTTGGTATTTTTTTCTGAAAGTTCTCACATTAAGTTTGTAGGTTTTAGGTGCAAATTTCTATACCTTCAGCAATATAGCTTTCCTCGCATCATAGTGCACTGAGCAGCAGACACAGAAATATTAGACATCTGAATTTTACGACTGAAAATACCTTGCAATGAAACAGTCCTATTTCCCATGAAAAAAAAAAATGGTCTTAAGCCTGGTATCCCCGAAGGGCTAAGGCGTTGCCCATGGGTAGAGGACTTTTGGATTGGAACGTGTAGCTTTTTATGACCGGATGCCCTTCCTTATGTCTACCAATGACCCTTGGGTGAATCCTCCGACTCTTCGGTCAACACACAGCGCTCTAACCCACTGAGCCACCGCTGCTACAGTCCTATATTCCATAAATGAAGACAAACGAAGTACTGGATTCCCAAACATAAATATTTAGTTACATCCTTCTCACGAAAAGTTAGCACCAACCTAACCTGCTTGGTGGTATGATGGGCCTGTTTTGTGACTGATGGGCGCTATAGCGGTTTTAATATAAAATCAAGTTTTAGGCAACCTTGTTCTGTTTGTTGCCTAATCTGTCTTGCTGAGTGTGTAAGCTGGCTGTTTCCGCTGAACAATAACAGTATGTTCCAAGTGGGATATTTTTGCTAACCCCAGTTGAATAATAACATCTACTGACACAGGCTTAATAGGAACACGTTCCACTTCCACTAGAAGCTCAGTATTATTCGTAGAGGAATATCGTTTGCCAAATTTTGGCTCATTATCAGTTACTGTCCACGTACGCCATGCATTACACTTTTCTGTATATCACCGTCAGATTCTAACTACAAATAGTGAGCAATGAAAATATATCATTCACTAGTTCGTTTGTCCACCAAATCTATTAATGGCTCCGAGCTCATGATGTTCATCACATCCTCCATTATAATCAACATCATGAGTATGAAAGGGATTGTAATGTGCATATTTTGTTCTGCAGTTCCCACTGTTGTGGCATAATAATTCAAATGAAGTATTAGTCATGTTATTTGAAAGTTTGGGGCACTAGTGAACTTTTTTTTTTTTGAGAATCAGAAGACAATCATCATCATCAACAACATCATCATCATCATAATCATCATCATCATCATCAAACCTTCCTCTCCCACTCCAGAGAAGGGAAAATCAAAGAGAGTCCACCGTGCCAGATTTTTTTTTTTTTTTGACAATGAGATATCAGCCAGAGTTTGTCCTGTTGAATGAGCCATACTCCCACCCACCATTCAAGCCCCAGGAATCATGACTGCATCTAAGAGGTCAAAAGTCATGCCGCACGTTGTTTCACATTCACCCATCTGAGAGTCAATGTGTCAAGTTAAAAAGAGTGCAAACCCCTGGTCATACACTCCTTCACACAAAATCAATCCAGTCAGTTCGATCGCTTGTAAGTTCCCTAGTCTCGTTAGCTCCTTTCGCACACTTATTTACTATATCGAGTCACCTTCTTCTACTCAGATATATCACGTTCACAGCTCTATTCACACCCATTTTTTTTTTTTTCATAGATTCATACCGGTACCAGCTCAGCACACACTCTTCGACTCTTGATGTCCACTGACTTCTTTACTTCGCAATTTTCAAGAGTCAAATTATTCCTTATCTTATCCACTCCTCGTACGCTACACACATTCACCAACAGTCTCATAGCCACTGCTCTTACTCTTGATTTTTCATTTCTATGCCACACCATAGTCTCACACATTCATGTTAGAGTAGGCACTAAAACTCAATGCAAGCCTCTCGCAGCTGCCACACCCACACCACTATTTCTTATCAAGACGTTCCGTGTACCATCCACTTTCCTTCCTTTTACCTCTCCATTTTCCAGTTCTTTTCCACTTGTCTATTACTTCACTCAGATTCTTGAATTCTCTTACCAGTTCAAGTACCTCTTCAGTCACAATAACATCACACTGGGAATCACCAAGGTCAGCTAGCTATTCTACTGTCATTCTTAATGATCTTTATTTAATTCCAAATATTTTACTGTGGAACCGTCTTAAGGAAATGGCGTAAAATTGAAAAGAAACACATGACACTTGCTGAGCTGAAGGAAAGCACTGTTATGAGGGTGCAACCTTATTAGGGGCTTGATAATTGTTTTACATTGATTGAGATTCGTCCAGCACTTGATGTAATTGCGAATGAATTGTAATGAAGCACAGAAAGGGATTACAGAGTATTACTTTAGTCTCTTCTTCATTATCGTAAATATTAATGTTAGTCTGGGGCCTCAGAGAAATGTTTGACCTCATATACAGCAAACTAACGTGTAGAACTGTATAGAGCGTCTATATGTCAGTCTGTGGTGTTAGGACAGAACTTCTGGAACGAAGCATGCCACAGGCATTAGACACCATTTATGTGATATTCTGTTAATCTTTTATTGTCTCTCTCCCTCAGTCTGGTGTGCTCCAGAGGCCAGGACATTATGGCGCGAACAGTCCCACCATTGTTGATGTTACTCATCGCAACACTGCTGCTCCTTGTAGGTAAGTCATACGTCTCTTTCATTGTAAACTACATGGAGATAGTTTCCATAATCGCCCGTCGGTAACAAGAATGAAAAATTTCAGACATGGTTGTTGCTGAGGAAGAGGAAATTAATTGCGAAATCCTTTGTTAGTAGCAAGAATAGAACTGAAAGAGAACAGTATATACGCCATGGTACTTAACCCTCTGATTAATAGCAGTAATTCTCATTGTCATTCTTATTAATGGCGGGAGATATTCTTTGTCGACTGACCTCTAGTTAGGGTGAGGAGACTGTAGCACCAGTCGAGCAGGGC
>JAGKTI010006461.1:0-31994 GCA_018397915.1 Birgus latro
TTTGGAAGGAATTTGAGTGCAAAGTGGAGGGAATGTAAGAAAATGTTCTGGAAGGAGGTAAAGAGAGCTAGACAGGGTGCCAACGAAGGCAGTGGGGGTGTGAAAGATAAAAATGGTAGATTACTAGTGGAGAAGGGAGAAAAAGTAAACAGATGGAGAGAACACTTCAATGAACTGTTGAACATAGAGAATGAAAGTAATGCAAGTATAAGTGGCTGGGGAATGGCAGGGAGAAGGAGGGTTGTGAGAAGAGAGGAAGAAATCACCAGGATGGAAGTGGTGGAAGCAATGAAGAAAGTTAAAATGGGGAAAGCCCCAGGAATTGATGGAGTGTGTGGTGAAATGCTGAAGCATGGGGGAGAGATAGTAATAGAATGGATGTGGAAGGTGTGCAGATTGGCTTGGGAGGAGGGTAGAGTCCCGGAGGATTGGAAGTCAGGTATAATTATTCCTCTGTACAAAGGAAAAGGGGAAAAAGCAGTGTGTGGTAATCATAGGGGCATTTGCCTTCTCAGTGTAATAGGAAAAATATATGGTAGGATACTTATTGACAGAGTTAGGGAAATTACTGAGGAATTAGTTGGAGAAGAACAAGGAGGTTTTAGGAAGGGAAGAGGTTGTGTAGACCAGATATTCATTCTTAGATCCTTAGTGGAAAAGTTTCTAGAGAAGGGCAAGAAGTTGTATGCAGCCTTCATGGATCTGGAGAAAGCATATGACAGGGTGGATAGACAAGGTTTGTGGAAGGTATTAAGAATATATGGAGTGGATGGGAAGTTGTTGAAGGCAGTGAAGAGTATGTATGAGGGTGCTAAGGCTGCAGTGCGTGTGGATGGCAAACTGAGTGAATCTTTCCATTTGAAGGTTGGATTGAAACAAGGATGTGTCATGTCTCCATGGTTGTTCAATCTGTATATGGATGGGGTTATAAAAGAGATACAAGGTCGGGCAGTGGATGTTGGAGCGGCCCTAGTGAGAGAGGGCAGTGTTTGGAAACTACCTGTACTGTTGTTTGCAGATGATACTGTGTTGTTGAGTGAAGACGAAGGGGAGCTGCAAGGCTTGGTAGATGAGTTTGGGAGAGTGTGTAAGAAACGGAATCTAAAGGTGAATGTGGGGAAGAGTAAAGTGATGGTCTTCGAGAGAAGTGAAGCCAGTGAGTGTACAGTGAGATTGGATGGGAAGGATATGGAGAATGTGAGTGAATTTAAGTACTTGGGCAGTGTGATGAGTAAGGATGGTAGTCTGGAGGGTGAAGTGCTCGAAAGGGTACAGCAGGGAAGGAAGGTTGCTGGTTCGTTGAAAGCAGTGATAAGAAACAGGGAGGTGAGCATGGAAGTGAAAAAGTTGTTACATGACAGTATTGTGATACCAACTCTGACATATGGAAGTGAAGCTTGGACCCTGTTGGAAGGACAGAAGTCAAGAGTGAGAGCAGTGGAAATGAGTTATTTGAGAGGAGCATGTGGAGTCACATGGAGAGACAGACTAACAAATGAGGAAGTGAAGGAGCGTTGTGGTGTGGTTGAGGACGTGATGGGAAGCGTTAGGAGAAACACGTTAAGGTGGTTTGGGCATGTGGAGAGGATGGAGAGTGAAAGACTGACGAGGAGAGTGTATGTGAGTGAGGTGGAGGGGGCGAGAGGGAGGGGGAGGCCGAGGATGAGATGGAGGGATGGAGTGGAGAGGTATATGAGAGGGGCATGTGGAGAGGATGGAGAGTGAAAGATTGACGAGGAGAGTGTATGTGAGTGAGGTGGAGGGGGTGAGAGGGAGGGGGAGGCCGAGGATGAGATGGAGGGATGGAGTGGAGAGGTATATGAGAGAGGGGGGTGTGAGTTGGGAGCGTGGTAGTGAAATGGCAGGGGACAGAGTGACATGGAGGCGATTTGTTTGTGGCCACCCCGTTCGGGATTGAGGCGTCTGGCAATAGATAGATAGATAGATAGTTTACATCAAACCGAACTGAAAACATAAGTAAATCTCTCAGCCGGTCTAATAAATTTAGTACGCCTCAGTCTACAGCAGTAGTTAGAACAGACAGGAATCTTGAGAGACAAAAAGACTAGAGAGAATGAGAACTGATATACTCACTGAACACAAATAGGACTTGTTGTGTGGTGTCCTGTCTTTCCGGTGGACTTTAATTTCCCATTCTTTTCTTGTGAGATCTCTAGAAAACCTGTGCAATATCTTACCCATACCTGTACGGTTGCAACATCCCCATGCCGCGCAGCATACCATCCCGTGGTCAAATATAGGTATATAGCAGGTGATATGGCCATAAAAAGTGTAGCGTCCCCCTTGATCTCTGTGCTTTCTTATGGCAGTCAGGGTAAGGTAAGTTGCGTGACCAGTTCTCGGCCAATCACAGGTGACCTCGCGAGGAGAGGTCTGAAACAGATTGGCCAACTTCTACTCTTCCAACTCTATGGCGCTGAGTGAGGCTATGGTCCCCCCCCCCCTCTTCCCCGGCGTATGGTGATGATATAAAATGGAATTGGCAACAGTGATGCTTTTCCTCTGTAATGCTCTTTCTCCTCTATAATGAGAGCTTCTGTCTCTATACCGTAAAGTTAAATTACTGCCATCTTGCTGCACCAAAGCTAACCCGTCAACCTTTTTCGTAAATAAAGTTTCAAGCTTCATTTTCAGCATCTCTGATAATATCAACCTAAATTAATAATTAAAATTATGTCGAATACGGAAACACGTAGCTAAGATGTTACACAGAGAACACAGCAATTGCACAATACGAGGGAGCGGGAAGATGGCGACACCCAGCTTCAATAATAGTGTTTGTTATTGTTGTGTCAATCAGCTGAGAGACTGATGGAGGAAAAGATTGAGAAGGGTAGTGATACAACAGCTACAAGCCCACATTTGTCCTCCTCAGGTCTGGGCACCACCACCACCTCTAGTTAAGAAGCCCACTGAACCCTCTGGGGCTCCTACCTGCCTCTCGCCGGTAATACCCCGTCAGGAGAGAGAGAAAAGGCCCACCATCACATCCAGCCTCGATATTAGCAGCTAAACCCATATTATTTGGTATGGCTGGTGGGTAATTACAACTTTGGTATGCTATCCAGTGCCTGATCTGCCCACCTGTAATGGATTTGCACACCTGTCACAATCAGGGCACAAGGTAAATGCCCCGGCCATTAACCCAACACGAAGGTGAAGTGAATACCCTGGCAAGCATTACCCATCACCCAGCTGGGCACATTAAGCACTGGGCAACCCTTAACGAGTCATAGGGCACGTTATTTGGTGACCATTTACTTTATTTGAGGCAGCAGAAGCACCTTACCAAGTCAATCCATCATTTTCCTGATTGATATATTTTTCTGATTATTTCTGGGGTGGTAAATAAACGTTTCGTGTGAAATTTGTTTCTCCAGTTGTTTTTAGCTGTGTTGTGCTGTCCGTGTGTTGGATTTGTAAAAATGATGTAATGGTAGAAGGTATGGAAGGGATTGCCCTAATTTAAGTGTTCAGTTAAACCTAACCAAACCTAGCTTAGCTGTACCTAAGAATTTAACCTAACCTAACCTAACCTAACCTAAGAATTTAACCTAACCTAACCTAACCTAACCCAACCTTAGAATTTAACCTAACCTAACCTAAGAATTTAACCTAACCTAACCTAAGAATTTAACCTAACCTAACCTAACCTAAGAATTTAACCTAACCTAACCTTACCATACCATACCTAACCTAACTTAGTATGCAGTTTGGAAACTAAATCCACCTTTGAGTACACTGAGTAAGATTCTTCTGTTATGCCATAAATAAACTACCGTTGGTACGGCTTAAGGAACGTGATGATAAAAACATCTGGACATTTTTCAGCAGGAAGAAGTAATCTGTCACCCAGGAAATAGAAAAATACAGAAAACAAACTGGACGAATATGAATTGAATTAGTAAGGTCCTTCTGTTGCCTCAATTAATGCATACGTTTACCTCACTCATTTTTCAGTTATGCCAATCCATCAATAATGGGGGACCTGTGGGAAACCAGGGTTTTTGGGTGGGGGAAACATGCAGAAGTGAGGGATTTTCAGTAGAAATGCAAATCAGAATCAATCACGCTAAAAACCTTTGAGAAAAAAATTTAACCCTCATTATTAAACCAACCAAAAACCCAACCCAACCTGACCTACTGGTAACCGTCTCTGCCTGTCCAAAATAGACCTATCCAGTCTAGACCTGAGTATTTACCCACCAATTTTCTGTCAAGACGGTCCAGGAATTGGTTCCCTGTCTTCATCTGAAGAGTCTTTGCTAGCTGTAACCAGAACCAGTGATGCAGCCTTCTCACTTTGGCATGGCTGAAGATGAACTGATATTTATACCCTGTGGGCCTGAGTGGGGGAACCATATTCAATTTGAAATCCTACTCTGTGATTGGCTGATGGATATGAATCAGATTGGCTTAAACCGGCTCATGTGCGCTATATCCACCCACGTCACACATAGCTACAAATAAACACACATATCTCTCAGACTTCTGTAAGGGAAGGATCTCTCTCTGGCTTGGGAAATAATTATATTCACCATCTAACCCACTGTTGCCACATGAGGAGCGTAGGAGTCCGGGGCTAGGCAAGTTGGTGCTGATTAAGTTGAGAGTGACCAGCTCAGTCCAACTGGAGTGCCTTAATTACCCACTAAACCTCCAGGAACCATAATTTGGTTATATGGTTACCACCCAGCACAGTGTATAAATGGTTTCCTGGTGTACAAGAAACCATTTGGCTTGTCACTGTGTGTAGTGTCACCCATAGACAGAAGGAAGAGGAAGGAAGAAAGGGAGGAAAGGGCAGGTGCCTGAGAGCATCACTACACCGTGTGAGTGGATGATGAGTGCCTCCACCTACCACCAATAATTTTATTACAGTATCAATTCAATAACTCGGTAACGAGTGACGTGTGACGGAAGTGCTGTAGAGGAAAAAAGCTTAGATTTGCCTAAGGTGTAACATGAGTAAACTCATTTTGTTGTCATTTATTTGGATGCATTTCCAAAATAATACCTCTGATTGTATTTTAAAGTTTCAATGTTTTCAATTTCATTTAAAAGTAGCAAAAAGCATTTAAAAAGTGATGTTTGTTTACAGTCCCTATTGGTTCCGAAGACAGATGGATGCAATCTTGTGTGCGAAAACGGATGGTTGCCATCGTAGAACGTCAGTTTTGAACGAAATTACCTCTGTCAGTGCCCGTATACATAAATTTTGGTAACAGTTCAACCTTTCTTATCCTGGCCCAAGCTAACCTGATCTAGTTCAATTTATGCTGACTTCCAAACTTATCATAGCATGTTTCCTATGTGTCAGCAAGTGAGTTGGCAGAGGGATACTGCTTCTCCCCTTGAAGAAATTTACTCAGAGACAAATGGCCACCCCTTATGGGACTGTGACGTCTGGCAGTAGAGACATAGATAGATACAGCCTAACCAAACATCCTAACCTATGCCTTATGTAATCATACTTTCCTTGTTTTTTGATAGCTTGAAAAGGCACTTCCATACACTGTTAGAAAGTCTCTGAATCAATTCCAAGGTAAGTAGATTATTTTTTTAATTTTTAAGAGGTTGTTCTATGTCTCCTTAAGGATTACCAAGCACTGTAACGTTGGCTATTCATCAGCGAGAACGTGATGAATGTTGCTTCATCTCTTCCTTCTGTACTTACAGCCCTCCCTTTTAATTCTGTTGTTTCACTCCTTGCAATTCTTCTCTGCATCCTCTTCTGTTTGCTTCTGCTCGGCCCTCTTTCTCCTTTGCCCCTCCACTTTCAGTCCAGTGCTACACAGATGAGATCTACCTTTAAAGGCCCCATCACACGATCAGGGGGCAAGTGTGGTGGCCGAGCATGGTGCCGAAGAGCGTGGTTCAGCTGGACCAACCTGCTTGAGCAAGGATGGTGCTTCAGTTCCACACGTCTATATGACCATTTTCCACACATTCTCCGCTCCCGTGCTGAATCACCACTCTTGCTGACTGATCGTATGATGGGGCCTTTAGGCTTTGTTCTCCTTTTCAGACTTTCACTGGCATCCCCTCTTGCATCTCTTTCTTTTCACCCTCTTCTACTCCTTAGGTAAGTGATGTTGGTGCTGTGGCCCCAGGCTTTTTGAAATGTGAACCCAGCAGCCTGCAAGCTGAAGTTGCCCATCTCCTGCAGTCCACTATCCATATATCTGGGGATAAAGGGAGGTAAGGGCCATTTGTATATTTAGGCAGCAGAGCTTCCCAGTTGTCACACTGTCACTGCATAAAGTTGACCTTCTTTAGCATCAGTTAAAACCTTCACTCACCTCTTTAGGATTGAATCTACACACATGTCAAAGTCAGCACTACTTGGAGCATTCATCCGAATATGAATATGTCTGACAGACCTGACTAGTGGTGCCTTTCTTCTGGGAGATTTTCCAGGTCCTCTTAAGCCTGTGTTGGCAGAGGATGCATGACATCCACTAATCATCATGCAGATTGAAGGGAAGGATAATATCAGTATCCCAGCTTTGTCTGGCAGACCTTGATGACTTCTGTGACACTTGACAGGCACCAAAATCCAGTTGGACACTGACTCTGACATTCCACAAGCAGATATAGACCTCAGCTTCATGATATTTCATATGTTCCAAGTTAGGCTGAGAATTGATCCCTTTACACCTGTATGTAATCCCAACCTTGGCAGGATCTAGAGCTTACAAGATGCAATAGGGGTAGTAGTACCGTATGTTCAGATAGCAAATATAAAGGTTAAAGAAACTCCTGATGGATACCAGGTCTGTCACTGTTGCTTGTATACTGAATGAATTGCCTTAAAAGGAGGTTGGCATCCAAATAAGTGGTGATGTTCCATTATTGCAGTGGACAAGGCCTCATTGAATGGTCCTTTAAACTTTTCATTGGTGATGTGGGAGTATACCATCCTACTCATGCTCTCCAACAACATAGGGCTTAAACCATCAGCTGCTATTGATTGGGAGTGGTGCAAGGGGCTACCTGAACTGTGGCACTGTTTAGAAGTTTATGCTGTGACCACCTTACCAGTGCATTGAGACTGGAGGCCTTTCAAAGTATGTTAGTACAGCTTGACAATTCACAGAGCTGGCTGTTTCACCAAAAAGTGACGGAATTTCTAGTGATCCTTTTGATTTCAGTTTTTCTTTAGTCTTCAAAGCTAGAGTCAAAACTACTGGGCACAGACCTGCCCTGCAAACGTCATGTATTGGCTTTGCTTGTATTTCAGGCTATCTTAGGAGAGGCTGCCCAGGGTAAAAGCAGAATGTGAGATTTATTAGGGCATTTTTTGGGCACGTTGGAGATGAAGGAATGGAGATAGAGTTAACTGATGCATGGGTTGTACAGTGACCTCATTAGTGGGGACAGGGATGTGTGGGGAAGTTCACTCCAAGGATATTTTAATGTTTTCAGCCTTGTGAGTGCATCTGCATTTTGTGTATCAAGCTGTTCCAAGGTGTTTTCCGATATGATAATATTGTTTGGCCATCTGGAGAGGATTGAGAGTGAGAGACTAATGAGATGAGTGTATGTAAGTGAGGTGGTTGGGGGCAGAGGGAGGGGAGACTGAGGATGAAATGAAGGGATGGAGTGGAGAGGCATATGAGTGGGGAGTGTGAGATGGGGAGTAGGGCAGCGTAATGGCAGGGGACAATGCAATGTGGAGGCGATTTGTTTGTGGCTACCCCTTACAGGTTTAAGGAATCTGGTTATAGATAGGTAGACAAACAATATGTAAGCTAGGTAAGTTTGAAACCCAAAGTGTGTGTGCCATGAATGTAGGGGCAGAATCTCTTTATTTCCTTGGTATAGCTTACTGTGTAATTTGCATCCATATAGAAAATACATAAGATATGGCTAGCCATGGTCGAAAGTGTTGTGCCTGACCAGTGTTGTTAAGTAGCATTATTGTCAGAAGAACCTCGTGTGAAGTTAGAGTTAGAGTCAGGTAGTGAAATTTTCCTTATTGATGGTGAGACTGACCCAGAAACTATCACTGTCACACCCGACATTGCCCAAGACCGAAGCATCCACACAGCTGAAAATAAGTTCAAGTGCTGTCAGTGTGGCAAGCTGTTTATAGCTTTATAGGCACTAAATCCTGTGAGCAAATACAGTGGGGTCTCCCAATATTTGAGAAAGTGGTCGACAAAATGTGTTGCATTTTGGAAATTTCTCATTTTAGGAACCTTTGAGTCACTAGAAATGTATATGGTCGACACCTCACCCTATCTTTCTCATTTACAGTACTTCCCCATTATTGACTATCATTTGAAGAAAGACTTTTTTTCAAAATAAGATACCTGTAATAGAGCTGTGAATGTAATGTGCTAGTAACATTCCATTTGTATAATTGTGGGATTAGCAACCTTACTGCACCTGTCCACATACTGGCCTCCATAAATCTTGACGGTTCATAAAATCTGCTCCTTGTTCTTGAGAATGTTCCTCATCATCATTTCATCTAAGCCAGGTTTAAGTCCTGTGTTTGAGTTCCTTTTATTTTGCTTATTCAGTTTTATAACCTTCATTTTCAGCTCCAAATGAAGCAGTGGAGCCATGATGGAACAGGTGGGCAAGAGCAGGTCTTGTACAATGGTAAAAACACCACATTGTGCAAGTGTGGCACGAGCAGACACAGACTGAGAGCCTTGAGACTTGATTTGAGAGATGCCATGAGGGAGGGAAGGGGCAGGATACCAATCAGCCATCTGGTAGTTGCTTCACATACTAGCATTTTGAGTGGGAACGCTGTTTTTCCCTTGCTTTCAGATGAAGGATTCTATCTATCTATCTATTGCCAGACGCCTCAATCCCGCACAGGGTGGCCACAAACAAATCGCCTCCATGTCACTCTGTCCCCTGCCATTTCACTACCACACTCCCAACTCACACCCCCCTCTCTCATATACCTCTCCACTCCATCCCTCCATCTCATCCTCGGCCTCCCCCTCCCTCTCGCCCCCTCCACCTCACTCACATACACTCTCCTCGTCAATCTTTCACTCTCCATCCTCTCCACATGCCCAAACCACCTTAACGTGTTTCTCCTAACGCTTCCCATCACGTCCTCAACCACACCACAACGCTCCTTCACTTCCTCATTTGTTAGTCTGTCTCTCCATGTGACTCCACATGCTCCTCTCAAATAACTCATTTCCACTGCTCTCACTCTTGACTTCTGTCCTTCCAACAGGGTCCAAGCTTCACTTCCATATGTCAGAGTTGGTATCACAATACTGTCATGTAACAACTTTTTCACTTCCATGCTCACCTCCCTGTTTCTTATCACTGCTTTCAACGAACCAGCAACCTTCCTTCCCTGCTGCACCCTTTCGAGCACTTCACCCTCCAGACTTCCATCCTTACTCATCACACTGCCCAAGTACTTAAATGCACTCACATTCTCCATATCCTTCCCATCCAGTCTCACTGTACATTCACTGGCTTCACTTCTCTGGCTACACTTCACATTTTAGAATCACATTTCATAAATTTTTTTTATTTTTCCTGAGTCAAGTTCATGTATTGAGATCCTGCATGGTGGGCAACCCTGCTGTAGATGGAGGATTTATCCTAAAATCATCCATTTTATTTTTCAGGTGAGAACCGAGGGCAGCTGGAGTGTGTGTCATAACCCCCTGAAGCTGTCCCTCCAGGCTCTTTATGCAGAAAGTGGTGTACAGTGTTATCAGCAGTTTTAATGGCAGCTGTTGCTCCAGGCCACTGTTGAAATAGCTAGCTAACTGAACAGCAGCACTATAGAAAATTAGGTTACCATGTCTAAGCGCTGTTTGAATATTGACGTACCTACACATATCTGCTGTTACTGGTTTATGATTAAATTTCAGTGTAGGAAGTACTGAAACTTGGATCACTTAACTTTGTAGTAACCATGGTTATAATGGCTGTTAATAAGTGTATAGAAACTAAAGTGTATAGAAACTAAAGAGTACTTGTTGGCTGTGAAGAACATGTGGACAGATGTGTTTCCCTAGAGTTTGGACGTGTGTAACAGTTCAGTGTCCAGATTGTACAGCTCAAGTCACAGAGGCTGGTGTATTGTGTGACATGGAAGTCATTTTGTACCCAGCTGAGTGGCCCAAAACAGCCTCTCATTTATGGTCAGACTTTAATATTACTGAAGCATTTCCTCTGTAGCTGCAGAGGATTTGTACCAGGAACTTTAAAGCACATTGCAGGCTTACAGTACATTTACCGTGAAGTAGTTTGGAAAGGATTTTAAATTGTTCAGGTGTCAACGAGAACCATAAGTGCCATGATGGAGGAGGTCAGGGAAAAACCACATTTGAAGTTAGAATCCTGTGAGAAGTCAGACGAACCTCGTGTGAAGTTAGAGTCAGAGTCAGGTAGTGAAATTTTCCTTATTGATGGTGAGACTGACCCGGAAACTATCACTGTCACTCCCGACATTGCCCAAGACCGAAGCATCCACACGGCTGAAAATAAGTTCAAGTGCTGTCAGTGTGGCAAGCTGTTTATTTGTAAAAGCCACTTGAATGACCACTTGTTAGTACATTCAGGGGAGAAGAAATTCAAGTGTGACGAGTGTGGAAAATGTTTTGGTCAGAAAAGTACCCTCACTAGACACTCCCTCATTCACTCAGGGCTTAAGAAGTTTAAGTGTGATGAATGTGGCAAACAATTCAGTCAGAAAAGTAACCTCGCGCAGCACTTGTTACTACACGCGGGAGTGAAGAAGTTCAAATGTGGTGAATGCGGTAAGACGTTTAGCGACAGAAGCCACCTCACCCGTCACTCGCTGATTCACACGGGAGAGAAGAACTTCGGGTGTGAATTATGTGGCAAAATGTTTCGGCACAAGATTACGTATACCCGACACTTAATAAGTCATTCGGGAGTGAAGAATTTCAAATGTGACGTGTGTGGTAAATTGTTTAGCCAGAAGAGCAACCTGAGCCAGCACTTATTAATTCATTCGGGTGAGAAGAAATACCAGTGCGAGGAATGTGGTAAAATGTTTGCCCAAAAAAGTGACCTTAACAAACACTTCCTGGTTCATTCAAGGGTTAAGAAGTTCAGATGTGATGAGTGTGGTGAAATGTTTAGCTACAGAAGTCATCTCACTGAACACTTACTGATTCACACCGGGCAGGAGAAGTTCAAGTGTGATGAATGTGGTAAACTTTTTGGTGAGGAAAGTGATCTCAATAAGCACAAGCAGAAGTATCTAGGAGTGAAGAACCTCAGCTGTGGTGAATGTGGCAAACAGTTTAATAAGGAAAGCAGCCTTGCACAGCACCTATTAGTTCATTCAGGAGTGAAGAATTACAAGTGTCAAGAGTGTGGTAAGAGGTTTAGTCAGAAAAGCCACCTGAATCAACACACACAAGTTCATTCTGGTGTGAAAAAGTTCAGATGTGATGTATGTGGGAAATTGTTCGGCCAGAAACATAACCTCAACCGCCACTTGCTAATCCATGCAGGAGTGAAGTTCCGATGTGACGAATGTGGTAAATTGTTTGCCCAGAAGAGCAAACTTTCACAACATATATTAATTCATTCAGCAGTTATATCGTAAGTGTTTTAAACTAACTGTATTTTTTTGTGTGTAATTGAATGTTGTAGTATTGTTTTTATGTCTTGATATGAGTTAATATGGTACTTTTACTCTGCTGCCTCCTCGTAATTATGTTAGTACAGTAATATCCTGTCTTTTAGTATTAATATTTTAAGATACAGTTCTTTTAATTTATGAACACTTTGCCGCACATAACTTCCCCTGGTAACTTATTCTGTGAACCCGTTGCTCTGATTGTAAACAACTCATCATTGTCCTCTGATTGCAAACAACTCATCTTTGTATTTGTTTTCCTTTTTTAAATGCTCCAGTATGCTTTCATGCTTCAGCCGTCGTCACCTAATGGTGGCTTTCTGTCCTGCTATCTCTAGCAGCCTCCCTCTTCAGGCCCATATCCCTGAGATCACGCTCAGTGACTTCATCCCAGGTCTTTTTCAGTCTACCTCTTGCAGCCTGACCCCAAATGTTAACATTTCTCACTTTCTTCATCTAATTGTCTTCTCCCATCCTCTCCAAATGCCCAAACTGCCTCAGTCTACCCCTCCTCATCACAACACCAATACACTGCAGTCCCATCCTGCCTCTCAACTCTTCCACCATAACCTAGTCTCCCCCACCCCCCTGGCCTTGCATTCAAGACACACTGCATATCCACCTAATCATTGTCATTTCTGTACATTTGTGCCTAAAAATACCCACTCCTTTTTTTGCCCAGGTCTCACTACCATACAGCCTTACACTCCTAACACATCCTGCATACAAAGATCTTGTAGCAAGGAGGGAGAGCCCTCTCAGTGCCAGGAGAGGCAACAGCTTCCTGAACTTTTTCCAACCACCCCTCACTCTAGCCACAGAGCCACCTCCAGCCCCACCTCCAGCACATAACATGTCTCCCATATAACAAAACTCTTCCACACACACAAGAGACTCACCAGCAAGTTCAGTTCTTTCACACCTGCCAGTCTCCACGTGCTCTCCTCAACAAACCACACGTATGAATTCAGCATTATCTCAGTCTACCTCTAATACCACAACATCTCTTACGCACCCACTTATCACAAACGCCGCACAAGATGGAATTACGGTACTTCCCGTGCCCTTGTGGCAAATCGTACATGGCCACTCTCCTTCTTTGAGAATACCTCCACCAGCCCTAGGTACCATCACTTTTGTTTTATCTGCATTTACTCTCAAGCCCTTGTGTCCCATACCATCTCTTCACTTCTAAAATCTTTCTTCCGCCTCCCTTTCATTCTCTGCAATCAACATCAAATCATCAGCATCAACATCCCCCACGGGAGTCCATTTCTGAAGTCACATGAGAAGGCTTCAAGCACCGTCATAAACAAGGGGCTCAATGACCCCTAATGCTCACCAACATTCACAGAAAACTCATCATTCAAATCTCCATTCACCCTTACCTGGGTGTGAGCACCCACACACATGGCCATAACCATCCTAACCAGCCACTCCTCCATCCCAAGCTTTCTCATTGCCTGCTTCACCACCTCCATAGGGACTCTGTCAAAGGCCTTCTCCAAGTCAACAAAAATAAAGTACAGACCCCTTTTCTTTCCCATATATTTTTCCTGAAGCCGTATTGTTCATAATTATCCCTGTCTTTCTGGTCCATTCATGTCTTACACATGTACAGTATCTCATATATTGCCGTTCCTATTTTCAGGGTTAACATTTGTGGCAAACTTTTAAAACTTGTTAGGGCAAATGCCAGGTGTGTCAATGTTCACTGTAAAGTTTCTCTGTATTTATTTACAGCCAGAGGCCTTAATCCTGTACGGGGTGGCCATAAACACTTCACCTCCACTTCACCCTGTCCCCTGCCATTTTGCTGCCATATCCCCAACTTACACCCCCTTTCTCATATACCTGTCTACTCCATTCCTCTATCTCATCCTTGCTCTCCTCCTCCATTTACCCACCTCCACCTCACTCACATACACTCTTCTAGTTAGTCAGTCACTCTCCATCTTCACATTGCCAAACCACCTTAGTTAATGTGTTTATTTCTACCAGTACCTTCTATCACATCCACATCACAACGCTCTTTCACTTCCTGAGTTGTCAGTCTGTTTCTCCACGTAACTCCACATGCTCCTCTCAAATATCTCTTTTCCACTGCTCTCACTCTTGACTTGTGTCCTTCCAACAAGGTCCAAGCTTCACTTCCATATGTTAGAGTTGGTACCATAATACTCTCATGCAGTGACTTTCCCCCCCCCCCATGCTTACTTCCCTGTTCCTTATCACTGCTTTAAAAACCCAGCAACTTTTCTCCCCTTTCAAGCACTTCATCCTCTAAACTTCCATCCTTACTCATCACACTACCCAAGTACTGGAATGCACTCATATTTTCCACTTCATCATCCAGCCTCACAGGAAGTTAAGTGACTTCATTTCTTTCGAAGACCATAACTTTACCCTTTCCTACATTCACCTTTAGATTCTTTTTCTTACATACTCTTCCAAACTCATTCACCGAGCCTTGCAATTCCTTATCGTCTTCACTTAACAGTATAGTGTTATCTGCAAACAACAGAACAGGTGGTTTCCAGATGCTGCCCTCTCTTATTAGGACTGCACAAACATCCACTGCCCTGCCTTGTATGTCTTTTATAACCCCATCCATGCACAGATTGAACAACCATGGAGACATGACACATCCTTGTTTCAGTCCAACATTCAGATAGAAAAATTCTCTTAGTTCACCATTCACGTGCATTGCAGCCTTAGCACCCACATACATACACTTAACACCATTCAACAGCTTCCCATTTACTCCATAGTTCTTAATATTGTCCACATTCCCTGCCAATCCACTGGCTTGTACTTTCTCCAAATCCATGAGGACACCATACAATGTCTTCCCCTTCTCTAGAAACTTTTTCAGTGAATACTTGTGGGTGAACATCTGATTTACACAACCTCTTCCCTTCACCTCTCTGTTCTCCGAGTAATTCCTCTGTTGTTTCCCTAACTCTGTTAAGTCAGGGCATAATAATGTTTTACAAGAAATATTGTCATTGAAAAGTTTGACCTACATATTTGAAATTTAATTTCATAGTGAAAAAGTTTACATGTGTTAAATAGCAGTGACAGATGATGTACACTCACAAGCAAAGGTTTCAACAATTCTCTGCCAGCAGTGCTTCCTCTATTCAGAATTTCTCAATCCTCCCCAGTGTCAGTATCCATATTTTGCATACCACATGTATTTTGTTGTTGTGCTTCTTATTGCTAGCAACAAAAATTCTCATGTAGGCTAATACCATCTGTCTCCACAGCCAGCAGGAATTTTCTAGCTAACTCTTGATTGTTGTAATAGAGTCAGCTTGCTTAGTTTTAGGTTCCTAAAGATACCACAGCATGACAGCATGGATGGTGGCCTCAAATGTGGTGAAATATGGCATTGTCTTTCACTGGATGGGTGTATCTGCTGCTGCATGTGGCCTGTGACTGCCTAGTACAAGATCACTGTGCACCGCAGACCAGTAACATCACCTTCCCACCACCCGTGCCACCCACTTTCGGCCTTGGCAGAGCATTTACAACCAATGGAGCCTGGCATGCAGCTCAAGCCTGTTGTAGCTAAGTTGCAGCTCCTCCAGACTCTGCCAGAAAGATACAAATGTCTCTCAACCAGGAGCAGAAGGTCAAGATTATTTGAAGAATTGAGGCTTGGGAAAGGAAGTGCAATATTTCTAAGGAATTTAGATTTATGAAGGCAAGGAGATACTTGTTACAGTAAGGCATATGGTGCCTCAGCAGTGGAAGGTAGAATGGAAGTATTTGACACTGCCCTGGTAACATCCTAGCAGCACCTGACATTTTATATTGAACACAACGAGGAGGAAGGAATGCCCATTAACTCCGCATCTCTGACAACAGATGATAGGATTCTAGGCTTCCCTAGAGAATATCTCAGTATGAGAGGCACACAATCCTAAATGGCAGCCTGTGTATGCTGACACACAACACCCTTGTCATTATAAGCAGACGCATAAAACCATTACCACACAGTATTACTAGACCCTCTTCCTCAGCATCCCACTTCCAGTCACTCCTACACTACAAGTGAAGCAACACCTTCATAGCCACGTCATGTGTAGGACAGTACAGTACCACAATCAGAATACAGAACTGTACCACAAGCCCCCTCCTGATATCTAGCCATCACAGGTATCCTTAAATAGAGCTGATTGATTTCATGTTGCTAGGCTTGGATCAGGACATCACCCAGCCCTCCTAAGTTATCAGCTTAGATTTGGGTTGGGTGGAATCACAGACAACACATGCCCAACTTCTAGAATAGGCATACATAATAGTGCACATGATTAACATAGACACAAATACAATATCAGTGGTGTAGGGAGCCTGTTAGACAACCTCATGGGGCGGTTGTTTATCTGCAGTTGGTGGGTCTGCTTGGTCAGATGGACCGGGGTTAATCAGCAACTATAGCCCAGACACGTCTACACACAAGTCAGGTGTAGCTGCAAGAAGGCTGCCGGGTGTGGAGTCAAGAGGAGATTTTGGAGGTTACTAATGAGGGTCAGGCTGAGGTGGTAACACGGAAAGCTGTGATGGAAAGATATGAAGCTGAATTTAGCCTTTAACAACCCCAGCCACCACCTTTGTGAAATAGTGAAGGTGAAGAGTTGTGTTCATTGAATGCATTGAATAAAATCACGTGTACTAATAAAACCTTTAAAAACAAGTTGTGTTTCATGAGGCCTTGCTATAGAAGAGGGTTGAAGTGCTTGCAGCCATATCAGAGAGCCACCAGTATGTGACGTTGTGAAGGGTTTTGCATTCAGAAAGGGAACAGGTGAGCACAAACTCTAACCACTTGCATTCTTATCCCGCATTGCCATTCTCCTCCATAAGAAGTTCACGAGCAAGCTTTTGGCGATGGTGGCAATGGATAATGGTACGGTGTCAGTGGTGTCTGCATTTGACTCAGGGAATTCTCTTGGAGGCAGAGCAGCACCAGTAAAAGAGAAAGGAGCTGCTGCAAGACAACCATGCTCAGGGGAAGTAAAGTAACTGCCTTTAGCAGCTTTGGATCTGCCCTCACACCAAGCCAGTCTACCTCCCTGCCTACTTCATTTGAGTTAGCTGCACTGCTGTGTTTTATTGTACTGATCATTGTTTAGTACATCAAAGTCCAGTTTGAGTTGTTAAAGCAGGCTTGGAAGAAGAGGATATTCGCCGGTTTAAACATACAGAAATGACAATGATTAGGTGGATGTGCAGTGCGTCCCTGCGTGCAAGGCCTGGGGGGGCTGGGTTTACGATGGAAGAGTTGAGAGGTAGGATGGGACTGGAGTGTATTGGTGTTGTGATGAGGAGAGGTAGGCTGAGGTGGTTTGGACATGTGGAGAGGATGGGGGATGATAATTGGGTGGAGAGGGTGAGGTGTTAATATTGGGGGAGGGGTAGACCGAGAAAGACATGGGACAAGGTCATTAAGTGTGACTTAAGGGTTAAGGGACTGAACAGGGAGGCTGCCAGGGATCGAGCAGCGTGGAGAGCAGCCATTCCAAGGCCGACGCATGCAAGCATGTTGGAGCCTTCAAAAACGAAACAAAACGAAACGTCTCTGGGTAGGATGTTGACCATATGTCAATTTTCCCAGAGGCTCTTTATCTCCCCAGACATTATTCCTGATGTCAACCAATGACTTGCGTAAGAGGTGACCTGACTGTACAAGAATATTTCTCATCATATAATGGATGCGCCTGAAACCATTCATATATTGCTCACAGGTGGGGTACAATACTTATGTAGTTATTGAATATATATATAGTAATAAAATGTACAGTCACGGATTGTAGTTCACCAAATATTGAACACTTTTCTTATATCCTCTGGTGGTTAATTTTCTGTAGCTGAGAGAAGCTTTGGATGTTTCTCTGCCGCAGATGACTCCGTCTGATGTGATGCCTCAGGGTTCAGAGTAACAGACCTGCTGTAGCTGTGTGAAGTAAACCCATTAGAATAGAAGTCATGCTCTGGACTTTTTCAGATTTATCAGAGAATCTTGTATAACTGCATCACAATTCTGGTGACACGACATGTATTACTCGTTCTAGAAATGCTTTATGCTGTACAGTTTTTTAGTTATCAAATTTACAATAAGCCATGGTTAGCTGGCTCTTCATTTCCTGGGTAAGCTTCCTTATTAACATACAGTTTGTCCAACAACTTGAGGTACCGTACTAATTTCAGGTGATTCTTGAGTTAAATGCTTTATTAACATGGATTCAGTTTTCAGTTGCAAAGGAGCTACAACAATGACTTGTGGATAAAGTCTGCCTTGTTATCCACCTATCTGGTCATCAGAATTTTCTGGACTGTAATGGTTCAGAATTAAACACCTGGTGATATACAGTACAACCTTCTTTTACAGTACAGCAATCCCTTGGTCACTGCTTATAACTGAATGAAGTGCGTGATAACAGAAGCTCAGAACCCTTGGGATTCACCCGGGTTTTCCCTTTTATAACAGTTTATGCCCACGGAATCCATACATACTGATGTGGTAAGCATCAGAAGCAGACACAGGCATGATTAGTGTTACACCATGTACTCAAAGATCAACTCCTTGCTCTCTGATTATGTGGGTCTGATATTCCGTTCTTTCTAAGACCGGGTCCACAGCGTGCAATCAAAGGATGCCCTTGGTGGAGGGTGGTTCGCCGGCTTGTCTAGAGGGGTCCTGGCCGGGAGTTCTAGGGGTGTCCCTCTGCATCTGGTGTCTGCAGTCTTGCCTTCGTTAGGAGTCTGACAGGAGCTGCCTGTGGTTTCTCCTCTCCAGGGAGCCTATCAGAAGTTTCCTGGTGTCTCGCCTCCTTCAGGAGTCCGACAGTGACTGGTGACTTAGAGGCACTGGTTGTGATGAGTGTACCCCAGGACTCACCATAAGGCCACTCCAGACCTCTTCCAGAAGTGACTTCACTGGGGAGCCTGCTCTGCCTCCTGTGGTAGGGGTAGAGCGAGAGGGACGTCCCGCTCAGCCACCGGAGGAGTGAGACGAGCCACAGGTGCCGAAGGTTCAGCAGATGAGGCCCGCATGGTGGGCGGGGCCTCCCCAGCGGGCGTGGTGGGCACCGCCATGGTCCTGCTAAGGGCGGGGGCTGCAGGTGAGGGAAGCATCGTGGGCCTTCCCTCCCCGACGAGCACAGTGGGCATCATCACGGTCCTACTTGGGGAGTCTGTCGGTACACAGATCCTGCCCCGATGCCATCGAGGGCTGGTCCAGGTAGAGGGTAATGCGGCAGGGCGATGCACCTCCAGTCGATTCCGTTGAGGGAAAGAGGGGCGCGTGGTGGTTAGGGATGTATGTGTCTTTTCCCGATTGCTTGTCCTCTTCTCACGCCTCTGTTTGGTTTCCCCTTAGTACTACCATATACCCATCTCGTATTTCAGTTAGGTTAATAGAAGTGATGAAAAAGACACAATAAGGAAGATACATGTACCATGGTGAGACCCAAGATGGGCCTAACTCCTCAAGTAGAGCCTCATCTATGAATTCCTCAAAGCCATCAAAAACCACAGATGCTGCACCGTCACAGTTGGCCAAAACCAGCTCAGGTGTGTGATAATGATTTTTCTGTTTTTGGCCGGAAAATGCATGATAACGGCAGCAGTGCAGGTGTTTGACTTGCAGTGATAGTGAAAACTTATCTATGGATCTATTGCCAGATGCCTTTATCCCGTGAGGGGTGGCCACAAACAAATCGCCTCCATGTCGCCCTGTCCCCTGCCATTTCACTGCCCTGCTCCCAGCTCACACCCCCTTCTCTCATATACCTCTCCACTCCATCCCTCCATCTCATCCTCGGTCTCCCCCCATCTCTCCCTCCTCCACCTCCCTCACATACACTCTCCTAGTTAGTCTCTTGCACTTCATCCTCTCCACATGGCCAAACCACCTCAGTGAATTTCTCCTAACGCTTTCTATCACATCCACACCCACACCACAACGCTCCTTCACTAGACTAAAGCAAATATAAATTGGTAAGGAAGATGTGTTGGTAGAGGGTGTTGGTAGATGAGCCGCTTGGTTATATCAGTACCACCACGTGAAGGCTTCCCCCTCCTCCTCCTCATCATTATTATGACTGAAATACGTGAGGGAGAGAGGCAGGCTGCACACGACACCGCCACCCCCAGCCCCCCAAGGACCACCGGGGATGTGCAGCCTACACACAGTGGCTCTGGGCAGGATCGGCCCACCCGTGTGACTCCCCGGCGCCCCTCTCGCTCCCAGCCGATGCTACGCCGAGGTAGGGACACCTAGTCTCCGGGAAAAGCTCGACCAGTCGGCAGGTCAGGGGTGGAGATACTTTACCAACTCCACACAACGCCGCGGTACAGGCCACTAGCTGTACCGGGAAAGGGGCAGAGCAGGCCATCATCTGCTCCCCAGTTGCAATCCCGCTGCAGGGCCGCGACATAGGGTCGAGGCAGAGCAGGCCATTGTCCGCTCCTCTCCTGCAGTCTCCCTCCAGAGTAGTGCTGCGGTACAGGCCACTGGCCGTGCCAGGTCCAAGGCAGGACCGGCCATCATCCATCCCTCTGCTACTAGTGGTCCCTGCTCCATGGTATAGGCCACAAGCCGTACCAGAGTTATAGTCCCCTGTAGGACCACGACGTCGGCCACTAGCCACATCAAGCCAGAGGCAGAGCAGGCCATAGTCCGCTCTTCTCCTACAGGAGATTCTCACTCCCCTCACGGAGACAGGATAGAGCAAGCTGTGCCTTGTGCGAGTCCTGAGTTCCGACGGGGCAAAGGAACCGCCGTGCCGGCCACTACCGTACAGGGGAGGCAGAGTTGGCCACAGTCCACTCCTCACCCTCTGTTCCCAGGATATCTTCCAACGGGGAAGTCTTTTGCCTGGCTCACCCTGTTTCCTGTAGCCGGGTGGGATGCACCGCCTCTCCTGCAGAGGGAGCAGCTGGGGAGGACCCTTTCCCGGAGTCTTGGCGAGGCCTTACCCGAGGCCTCGGTTCCCTTCAACTCAGCCAGTGTCAGCAGCAGACGCAGCAGCCGGCGTTGGGCCCTGTCGACCACTCCCTCAGCCCGAGGTTCCCATGAGACGGCCCTGACGGCACCGCCGCCCTCTAGCTATTGCCACAGTCCAGCCACCCCGGGTTCCAGTACCCTGGGAGCTGCCTCGAACACCAGGGCGGGACTTACCTGGTGGTGGGACCTCTCTGGGCCCATCTCTGACTCGGCATCAGGCCCGCCTCCTGGCTCTCTTCGGACCAAGCCCCTAGCCCTGCACCTACATGTGGGGCCTTGCAAAGGTGTGTTACTCTGTTCACCCTCCTGACGGAGGAATCAACCTTTGGCCCACCAGTGATAGTGAAGATGGACTTTACCAGTGTGCGCCTCTTAGACCCAGACACATGTATACGGTCCTATGTGTAACGCGAGTGATTCCTTACAGTGTGTTCTCGTAATTAAGTGACCAGAAAAGGCCAGAGTATAAGACTGGATGAGCCCACTAGTGATCCTGGTTTATGGTATATCACGAACGGAGTCCCATGCGCCTCCGATTGTGTACTGTCACGCACTCCCCCCCCCCCCCCCCCCAGTGAATGAAACACCACAGTGACCAAACAGGAAAACTATATTGTATTGATCGTGCCGTCCCCTTGATTATTAATTCTCTCCCTCCCCAATGTAAAGGCACGTTAGTCACCGTGTGTCTAGCCATCTCCAAGTGTTTCTCTACAATACCACAGTCCCCCCTCTCAGCACGCTACAGCACGGCCGACTTCTTCCGTGATAGACTGGCAACCAGATTTGTATCTATCGACATAGTGTCAACGTAATTGAACCCTTGTATCAGTGCCGTCCAGTGCTATACTATACAGTATTGGGAAGTTGTAACGAGTCTATTTCTGTGTCCAAAGTATAAGTGTAATAGAAGTACCGTAAATACTGGGTTTATACTACCATACTTTCCCTAAGGTGGTATAGAGACAGATTGTAATTCAGTAAAACCTGGTGCTAACCCATCTCCGGCCAACCCAGAATCTATTGTACCTAGTGTTGTAATATTTGTCTCTGGGAAGATATTTGCAATACATATGTGTAACAGTTCACTGCCTTGTTTTTGTGCCCAGTCCTTTCCTTACAAATGCCGCCCCGGTCTTGAACGCGACAGGTAATAAGTTCACCTCTCGCCTACGTGTACAAAGGACGAGTAGTCGGCCCTCAAATACGTGGCATAACAAAGAGCTTACCAGAAGATGATAAAACCACTAGAATAAGACTGATAATATAAGTGGACAACAAGACGATGCCATAACAGTGAACAGTAGGTGGCAACTATATTAATCACGGGTATACTAAATCAACAAGGAAATAACTAAGCTAAAAGTCAAATGGTAAATTAATGACAGAACAAGACCGCATGGAATTCAATATTAGGGAATGAAAGCGATGCAACCCACGTGCACACAGAAGGAGGATGGTACTCAGAACTGTTACTAATATCATGGAATGAGTAAATAACTGATAAACTATAAGAAGACTGATAAAACTACTGATAAAACTACTGATAAATTATAATGATAAGTAATAAAACCCCAGTAACATACAGGATCCTCAATGTCGTAGCAGAGAGATCAGGCCCCATAATAAATGATCAACAAGACACACTAAATGTTCGGAATCTGATGCGTCTTTTCCAGCTTATCAGAAAATGTAAACAAAGCTTTCTAGACTTTTCTGGGACGTTCAGTGCACCGTGTAATTAACTGCAATGAATGTCCACAGGAAGGAACCACTCGAGTAGCTCCACATCTGCTCCTTAGAAAAAAATTGTATTTGTGTTTAGTTCAATATAGGTAGAGATGGAGGCGTCCGTGGTGATATTGGTGGTGGCGCTGACAGAGGTGGCTGGGCCGTGGGTGGTTAAGCTGTCATGTTCCCACTGTAAACCACCTCATATACAGGATCAGGTTGCGTTTTCTTCATGTCATTTCCAGATTCAACAAATTTCAATCAGTAGCCTAACTAACACTGTAGCAGTCCTCTAATTTCAGGGTCTTTTCTTCCATACGTTTGACACAGGAGTGAATGAGGACAACTGTGATCTGGAATCCTAAAAATTTAAACTCGATAGGGAGATACACAAAATGAGGGCTCAAGAAGGGGTGATGGATGAAATGATACAGCTGAACATTTATAAAGTCAGAGGTGTTTGGGTAATCATGTCCAGCTGAGGAGAGGGAATATTTACACCATCACAAAGATTTTACAATTATGAGAAGGAATGGTGTATTGTTGGCGTGTTCGGTATGTAAACAGCTAATTAGACTTGATGGAACATTAGCCTGGAGCAATGTAAAGGCCAGGAGCTTCGAGTAACATAACAAGGGCATTTGGGTAGGTAACACTAAGAGACAATGGAGTATGAAAATAGAAGCAGTGCACATGTCCAAGTGAGTTTGCAAAATGGGTAAGTTTGGTGGAGGTGTGAACGAACATGCAGAAGATATTGTTTTGATTAAGGAACATACAGAAAATATTGTTTTAAGGAACATGCATAAGATATGAAGAAGATATGAAGAAGATATTGTTTTGATTAAGGAACATGCATAAGATATTGTTTTGATTAAGGAACATTCAGAAGGTATTGTTTTGATTAAGGAACATGCAGAAGGTATTGTTTTGATTAAGGAACATGCATAAAATATTGTTTTAATTAAGGAACATTCAGAAGATATTGTTTTGACTAAGGAACATGCATATGATATTGTTTTGATTAAGGAACATGCAGAAGGTATTGTTTTGATTAAGGAACATGCAGAAGGTATTGTTTTGATTAAGGAACATGCAGAAGATACTGTTTTGATTGAAAGGTTAAGCACTAGAGCATTCTCACAGCGAGTGGCTGTGATCGGGAGGACACATCAGAGAAACGCAGGACAAAATCAAAGGAACTGAGCAATTGACGAATAAGACAAAAAACAGGGCAAAGGCAAAGGACATATGGTCGTGAGAGGAAGAGAAAAAAATCAGTACATGTTTACTAATCATCATTCTGTATTGAGGGGAAAAACACAACCAAAACCACACAAATAACAATACGTGACCAGTACACTGAAATTAAGGAAATTAGGAAATATTTGGAGACTATCAATAATACATTTTAAAACAGAATAATAACTGGATCTCACATAAAGGGGTGTCCATACTATAAATTGAAGAAGGGTGTAAGATATACATGGTAGCGTTGACCCTTGAGGTTATATGAGGCATCCACATTTTTGGCTTCTGAGAATTTTCTGTTGTGATAGGGTAATGCAGGAGGTTGACGAAAGACCCTCACTGTAGAAGCTGGTCCTTTATTTACATGCTGCTTCCCCATTGCATGCTAGATGATAACAGGGAGACTGGACTCGTTCGAGAGACTGGACTCGTTCGAGGTTTGGGCAAGACTTGAAAACTACTTAATGACCGGAGAGACAGATACAGTGAGCCAAGATGGGTGATATGCAGTATTTCTTTGACAATATTAACCTTATCATCCACTTACACTTAAGACATCAGAAAACTTATTGGTGTACCCATTTCATTCATGTGTGACAATATTGCTTACTAATTTATGATGAAGTTTCAGCAACCTATCCTCTGCCTTCAGCGCCCAAGGAATTCTAACTGTGCGTGATATGCTGACAAATTACCGTATGTAGCCAAGCCAAAAGCACCACCAAAAGCCCTTCGCCGAGGCCAAAAAGACCTCGCTTTACGCAGGATCTTCCAGCAGGGGCACTGTGAGGCCATGAACTATTTCAACTAGCAAATAATTTTTCAGTAATATCTAGTTTCCACCGCAGTGTCTCGTACAGGGATACCCAGAAGGATCCGTTGACATGCTTGTTGACGAGAGAAGCGAGTAGGGGTCATGTGGTGGACAGGTGACCAGCACATATTGGAAGTTCTTGGGTCAAGCTCTGAAGATCTGGGGAAGATGACATCCTCCACTACCATTACTTCACCCCGGGGCTTCACCAATACCCCTGGGCGGAGGACCCCACCTCCATCCCTTGAAGCAAATGCGGCAGCCACCAGCAAGGCCGTCCACACCCTCCACAACATCTTGCCTAGAAAAGGACTCCAGATTAATGTACAGATCAGCCAAGTGGTGCTGACGGGTGGGGGAAGAAACACAAGAAACAGTGGGGAGAATTGCTGAGTGAAGTGTTTGTCTGTACACATTAACAGAGTAGAAGGTGATGAAGCGATAGCAAAGGTAGAAGGCAGAGGCATGAGAGGAGTAGTAGAATATAACCCTCAATAAAGCCTATTATTAAACCATTCAGTATTGTGATGTATTTTAGCGGAGTGGAGAGTTGTATGACAGAGAGGGGTGTAAACTGAGGGGAAGGCAGCGCAATAGGAGGGGACAGGACAACAGGGAGGCGATTTGTTTGTGGCCACCCCTTACAGGATTAAGTCATTTGGCTATAGATATTTGGAAAGTACCTATTTCTCTACTCATGACGTTTCTTCAAGGTCCACAGAACGACGTCAGATTTAAGCACACTGGACGTCACCACTTCAAGTCCAGCCCGACTGATCACATTGAGGACGTCAGTGGGGTACATATGGCGCAAGATCAGGTGATCGGGAAGATGTGAGTCGGTAGCGTGTTGGTAGTCATGCACCAGGGTACCGTCTTCCTCCGTATAAAATCCCATACTCTCATGCAACCCCTCTACTTCCACCCAACGTTCGAGTGGTTTCCCGATCACCAGCACATACTCCATCATAAATACTTGTTCAAATTAACTCGAAGGCGATTTTCGTTCTTTTGCAGTTTACTTTCCGAAGCTCAGAATAAGACAATACTTCAGCTCTACACGCTTTCCAGAACACTTCAGTCCGTTTTACACCCTTTTCGTAGCACTTCCTTCTGCTCTACACCCTTTCCGTAGCACTTCGGCTCAATTAGTCTCGTATTCTTGTGTTTGTATCTTGTTACAGTCCAGCATTCAAGACGAAGAGATGGGGATTTTAGGCCAGGTTAAGGTGCACAGACTACACCACACGCTTCACCCCTCACAGTAACAGCACAGTGAGTCAGGCGATGTCACATGATTGATTCCCGTATCTCTCCTTCTGCCTTGTATCTTATCTTTTATCACGTACTGGCTGTGGGGATCATGATTTTACACCCATCCACTGCTGTATTAGGGAAGTTACTTTTCATGCACATCTCGTAAGTTCCTTCCTTGTGTCACTACTTTCCTCGTAAGTTGGCTTATTGTTACCCTACGCAGGTGGTGGGTGAGTCGGTAGAGAGGCGGCCAGCAGTCGTAATGGGCGTGGGTTTGAATCCCGGCTGGGGCAGTTAACAGTTTAAGGATTTGAATTCGCTAAAGCAGATACTAAAGGACTTGAATTCGCTAAAGCAGATTGTTACTGGCGTAGATACCCCAGTTGTGTGCTAGAAATTGGAGAGGGAGATGATACGTGTACAGATAAAACGAGCAGCTGAGAAATCAGTTAATCTTTTCGTATCGTGTTCTGACCTGGTGGGTCGGACAAAGGGTCACTGTGTGTACACAGAGGTCAAAAGGTTCACTGGAAATAGATTAGGAGATTATCACAAAGATCCTATTTCCCAATTTAACCGCTCCTGTCCGTGAGAAAGTAGAGTAAACCTAAGAGGGGCGGAGCGTATTTTCAGAGTAACTGCCAATCAAAATATGCCAAATCTTTCTCTGACTTTCTTGATGGCTCGTAATTGGCTATGGGTGAGCTGAGTAAGGCCCTCATGGGTCATACGAGGTACTAGTATTGTTGAGTGGCTGGAGATTATTATTCCAAACAGCCTAATGGCTAAGTAACCAAAAGCGGCGGAGAAATGACCTCTTATAAGCTCGATTTAGCAGAGCAAGCGTCACTTTTAAAGTAATTTTCAACAGACACATTCATACGTCTTTGTTACGGTCACGTGCTTTGTTTGTCACATTTTATTACACTTTCCCTCATAGTTTCTCATTGCTCAACACGTGACGTTAATTTCAAAAGACACTGTTTTGCACCATTATTAGTTTATTCACTACTCGAACTACACTTGTGTAATTTATTCACTTCTCTCACCTATACTTGTGTGTGATTTATACTTGGTTTAAACCCTGTCTCCAAGCCACTCGTGTTCGGTATCTGTGAGTATTGTTTGTGTACCTACGCTCCACTGAGTTGTGATCTGGTTAGGTAAGAGTACCTTGTTTATATTTGTATTACGCAGAGCTGTGTGCATTTTTTTCTCTATGTAAATCAAACCCAGAATCTTTTATCGGATGTGTGTGTTATAGTGTACAGTTAAGTTAATTTCCTTGTGAACTTTACCTTAACCCCTTTAGGTGATTAATTTAAGGGTTAAGAGTGCACCTTAATATACACGTCCGTAACAAGATATTAAGCAGACACTATTGATCAACCATACGACCCGCCAACGTAAAAAAATACCTCTGCTCATACCAATACACCAGTCCGGTATGAGACAGCCCTAGCATGTATTCAATATGGACGGATGGTGTTAGTGCCGAAGTGGTGGCCTGTGGAGGTGTATGGTACGTGGGAGGGCTACTGGGCCTCAGGGAACGGACTGTAAAACCTATGCCCAGGGTTGGACACACAAACTAGAGCCCAGGGTTCTGTGTGGGGGATTTGATTTGTATACACTCCTCCGCCTGTGAACTCATACTCCCGATGCTCGTGGGTTCGATGCTAGGGGTTTACATACATACACAGACATACATAGCCATACACAGACATACATACACAGACATACGTAGAATAGAAACACATAGATATACGTACATAGACGGATTAATCAGTGGTGGAAATGTGTTCAGTGTATAAAGATGTAAGGTCCTGTGAGATGTTTTTTCTTTGTGTTGTCGATGTCGTGTCTTCAGCAGTTCCTTACAGCTTACCTATTAGACCTGGAGCCAGTCTGTACTGATATTTGTTACTCTCAACCCTTTAATGGCAGACAAGTTGCAGGTAAGGAAGACAGGTGGGTAGTCAGGTAGGTAATAAATCGTAAATATGTCTAACAATCCCCTCCCTGTCCAATTTCCTCCCAGCCAGATATTAGAAGGAAGTGGACGCGGAATATTTGGCTAAAACGAAAAACATGACAAATAGTAAAAAATATAGGAAGGGAAAGTTGTTCAGAATTTACCCACGTTTATTTTCTAGATAAATAATTACAAGATAATGAGTAAATTTAGTTCTTTCACGTATTCTTGGGCCAGATTCTCCTCTCGTCCATTATTCCACTCAGATCCGTGGTAGAGAAGGGCAAGGCTGCTGGATATTCACTCCTTCACAGTACTTTGTAACAATATTCTTTGTACTCTGACTCGGTCCAGATTTGCGTCCTTTGGCACCCAGAATCACGAAGCTCAGTGGCAGAAACAGACTGTACTACTCTGCATCCTTCTTTACAGCACTTCTTCGTGACTGACATACGCTGCATCCTTCTTTACAGCACTTCTTCGTGACTAACATCATACTGCAGGGCTAATCTCTCGTTACAACCCAGCGTTCAAGGTGGAGAGACAGTGATTGTAGGCCAAGGTAGAGTTTAAAGCGTATAGCAATATTTCAGTCTGCTTTTTAACAACTCTGCATTCAGTACAGAGTGGCTGCAATATCCGGCCAAGTTAGGAGCAGAGAGTATTTACCTTCGATCAATAATTATAGTATGGAGTGGCTGCAATATTTACCCAAGTTAGGAGCAGAGAGTATTTACCTTCGATCAATAATTATAGTATGGAGTGACTAATATTTACCCAAGTTAGGAGCAGAGAGTATTTACCTTCCATCAATAATTATAGTATGGAGTGGCTGCAATATTTACCCAAGAGGAGCAGAGAGTATTTACCTTCCATCAACATTTATAATCTAAATTGAAGTCTCATGTCTTCCTGTATTCGTCATTCCTCACCGAACGTCAGTACCTTTCCACCTCTCTCTCTCTCTCAAATGTTCCTTAACATCATTGTCCCAGCTGGCATGGAAGCCTCTGAAACCTTTACACTGTACAAAAAAATTTCTATCTGTCTATCTATCTATTGCCATGGGGTAGCTTTTTCACTTCCATGCTCACTTTCAAGGAACCAGCAACCTTTCTTCCCTGCTGTACCCTTTCAAGCACTTCACCCTCCAGACTTCCATCCTTACTCATCACACTGCCCAAGTACTTAAATTCACTCACATTCTCCATATCCTTCCCATCCAATCTCACTGTACACTCACTGGCTTCACTTCTCTCGAAGACCATCACTTTACTCTTCCCTACATTCACCTTTAGATTCCGTTTCTTACACACTCTCCCAAACTCATCTACCAAGCCTTGCAGCTCCCCTTCGTCTTCACTCAACAACACAGTATCATCTGCAAACAACAGTACAGGGAGTTTCCAAACACTGCCCTCTCTCACTAGGGCTGCTCCAACATCCACTGCCCGACCTTGTATCTCTTTTATAACCCCATCCATATACAGATTGAACAACCATGGAGACATGACACATCCTTGTTTCAATCCAACCTTCAAATGGAAAGATTCACTCAGTTTGCCATCCACACGCACTGCAGCCTTAGCACCCTCATACATACTCTTCACTGCCTTCAACAACTTCCCATCCACTCCATATATTCTTAATACCTTCCACAAACCTTGTCTGTCCACCCTGTCATATGCTTTCTCCAGATCCATGAAGGCTGCATACAACTTCTTTCCCTTCTCTAGAAACTTTTCCACTAAGGATCTAAGAATGAATATCTGGTCTACACAACCTCTTCCCTTCCTAAAACCTCCTTGTTCTTCTCCAACTAATTCCTCAGTAATTTCCCTAACTCTGTCAATAAGTATCCTACCATATATTTTTCCTATTACACTGAGAAGGCAAATGCCCCTATGATTACCACACACTGCTTTTTCCCCTTTTCCTTTGTACAGAGGAATAATTAAACCTGACTTCCAATCCTCCGGGACTCTACCCTCCTCCCAGGCCAATCTGCACACCTTCCAAGGAGACATGATACATCTTAAACTACCGACCAATTTACCTGTTGTCATTTATATACACAAATTATTCACAAAGATCACTAAGGAACAAACAGGTTTTCGACGTTAATTATCATCCCTCGGCGACGTACATACAATACTACAAATAACTAAGACAAATGAGTACAGGAAACCTTTGTGTATGCCATTCATTGATTCCGAAAGGGTCTCCGACTCGGTAGAAAGCACAGCGGTACTGAGTGCAATTCGTAGAGAAGGTGTAGTTGAGATTTCCTGTAGACTACTGGAAGACAGGGACACTGAACGGCAGCCACTAAGCTCCAAACAGATAACGGGAAAATGGCAATAAAAAATATGTACGACAGAGGTATCCTATCACACCGACACTGTTTACTGCGTGTTTAGAGGAGGAGGTATTCAGGAAGCTTAACTGGAGTGATGAAGGGATGAGGATAGGAGATGAATCAGGGTTTGAAGATAACACCCACTCCTTAGTGAGTCAGGTGGACGATTGCAACAGCTGATAAAGACTTTGCCTTGGACTGAAGGTGAATTAGATAAAAACAAAGGTCGTGTCAAATCAGCATTCAAACTGAGGAAATAAGAATCCAAGATAAAGTTTAAATTAGACAAATACGTTTGGCGTTACTTTGCTTTGTTTTAAAATCTTGCTACAGTGATTTTTCTTTCTCTTTTAAGTAGCTTTGCATATCTAAGTACGATCAAAAACCAAAGTCGGTGGAAGCATCTGCTGAAAGGCTCGAACTCTGGTGCGTTCTGCCTTGTGTCATACGGAGGGTTGGCAGCACAGACCTGAACTGCTGTCTGCTGCAGGTGACACGCCTGGAGATGCCAGCGTATTTTTCGTAACAAAGTGAAATATAATCTGTAAAGTGAGTTTTTCTGATTTCTGCTTTTATTATATATACAGTATATATACATATGTGAACAGTTTCTCACGTTGTTTTTTTTTTTTTTTCACTGTCGCGTCGGGAACACAGCACTTCAGTTAGCTATAAAACTGTCCTGAAATCAGCCCTCCTCCTTTATCAGCCCTCCTTTATTCATTTAACTTCTACTTAGCTATTTTACATATGAAGAGAGTTACTGTAAAATGATTATATCGAGTGTTTTGTTAAAAGCGACGAACTGAAGCCCACAGGATAGGATTCGAACACATAACGCAGAAGACCGAAGCTTTGGCACAACTATTCCTTTGCTTCATTCTGGGCGCAGGTCACTTCCTAGCGCTGCCGTCCATCCAGGGCCGTGCGCAGGATTTTTGAAAGGGGGGGGTTTGGAAAAAAAAAATCATTCTATAGTTGATTCATTTTATCTCATTAATTCATTGATTCATCACCTAATCCTGAGTTGCCCCATGAGGAGCGTAGGAGGCCGGGGCTAGGCAAGTTGGTGCTGACATTTAAGATGAGAGTGACCAGCCTGACGCATCCCTGAGTGGCATTACATGAGCAATAAACCCCAACCACCCCTTCGATATAAACCTGCACCGGCTCAGTCCGATTGGAGCGCCTTAATTAACCCACTAAACTGAGTAACGCAATATAGTAAACTTAAGTGGTGTAAGTGACTAGAGTACCGAAAGGGAACAGACTCCGGGTCATTTACATAACTGATCTCTACACAACGCTGGAAGTGAAAGCAGTGTGGACATCAGTGGACAGATCATCTTGGACATTAGGGCAATTCAGAGAGGGTGAGTCCATGTATGAGAGGTGCTCATTCGTAACAGGAATTAATTTAATCAGTTTTTAGCATTATTTTCATTCGAGTTTTTCATTTCTTCCGAATGGGGGGATTAAGCCCCTAACCCCCCCTCCCCCGTGTGCAGGGCCTTGCTTCCATCGTTGTATTTATTTCGTGGTCGTGTGTATTTGAGCGCTGACACCAAAGCGACCTGAACGATGGCCGCTGCCTGTTGTCCTCCGCCTGAAATCGCCTAAACCACATTTCGGCAGTTGCTTACACCGAATGTTTCCAGTATATATTCAGGATTCCCTCTATTTGGAAAAAAAAAATGTCCTCTCTCATCTCCCTAGTAGTTGGATGTACGTTGTTGGTTTCCTTCTCCGTACCAAGATATATATTTGGTCTGCCTGGCGTTTTGTGGTCATCGCCTGGCCGAATATGGGTCACATTTCGCCTCTCAGACGCAACAGTTTTCACGAATCGCTGTTAAGGCCTCGGAACGTCGTGGGTTCCTCTGTACCGTCATCCCATCAGCAGACGACGCGAAGCTTGAGGAAGTCAGGGTAGCCAACCACGAATAAGTAACTGTAGTT
>JAGKTI010006462.1:0-19646 GCA_018397915.1 Birgus latro
TAGTAGAGGTAAGTCACAGACTCTAGTAGAAGAATCTAAGGGATGTGCTCTTCTAGACACAGGATGTTCTACAACTGTATGTGGAGTTGAATGGATCAATTGCTATCTAAGTGAGCTCACTGATTATGAACGTGATGCTGTAAGAGAAGAAGCGTCATCCTCAATGTTTACTTTTGCTGATGGTGTCACAGTTTCTTCCCTCAAACGTGTTACTCTGCCCTGCTACATTGGAAACATGTGTGCTACCATCGTGACTGATGTTGTCGACTGCAATATTCCCTTGCTGTTGAGTAGACGTTCCATGAAAAAAGCAAAAATGTTGATTAACCTTGGAACTGACCAAGTCAAAATTTGTGGAACTATCATTGATTTAAAGTCCTCATCTTCAGGCCATTACTTACTTCCAATTTCCTTATGACTAGATCGTAAATTTTGTGAAACAATCATGTTGGCAACTCGTGGGGGTGATGTAGAAAAAAATGCTTTGAAGCTTCACAGGCAATTTGGACACCCAACATTGGCAAAACTAATTAAACTGATCACAGATGCAGGAATTAAAAGTTCAAAACTGGAACAGGCTGTCAAGGCTGTATCTGATGCTTGTACAGTCTGTTGCAGATTTAAGAAAGCCAAGCCCCGACCCGTAGTCAGTTTGCCCATGGCGCCTAAGTTTAATGAAGCCATAGCCATGGATTTAAAAGCTTGGGGAAGGCATTATTTCTTAGTCCTTGTTGATTTGGCGACCAAGTATTGTAATGCGATAGTAATCGCAGATAAGTGTGCGCCCACCATTATCAAAGGAATATTTCGGAGCTGGATTGTTGTGTTAGGCACACCTAGAAAAATTCTTACAGACAATGGCTGTGAATTCAATAATGCGGAAATGCGAGCATTGGGAGAGGCCTTCAATATCAAGATCATGACAACGTCTGCAGAGAGTCCTCGGAGCAATGGAGTCTGTGAGCTTCAAAATGCAGTCATTGGTGACATTGTTAGGAAGGTAATGGCTGATAGCCAGTGTGAATTGGATGTGGCCTTGGCATGGGCAGTATCGGCAAGAAATGCTCTCACCAACTACTCAGGCTTTTCTCCTAACCAACTTGTTTTTGGTCAAAACCCTAGTCTGCCTAATGTGTACGCAAATGATCCTCCAGCCTTGGAACCTTCATCACCATCGAAAATTGTGAGAGGCAACTTGAACGCTCTTCATTTAGCTAGACAAGAGTTTATAAAGACCGAATCAGATGAATGCTTGGCTAGGGTTCTGCGGCACAACGTACGTTCGAGTGACCTAAACGACATCCAGAATGGAGATGAAGTCTTCTACAAAAGAAATGACAGTCATGAGTGGCACGGTCCCGGAATTGTAACAGGCAGAGATGGGAAACAAATTCTGGTGAGACACAGCGGTGTATACGTGCGAGTGCACGTATGTCGTCTAGCGCGAGCGCCAGAGCAAGATGCTACAGTTGAAAGTGATGTCAGCAGTGATGAGAAGAAAAATGTTGTCCAGGAGAAGCCTAATGATGATCCTACGCAAGTGTTGGATGTCTATCCACCAGATGACGAGTCGGAAGATGGTGTGGTCCCAATCGATGAGCCTCCCACAGTTTCTGTTCCGATTAATCAGCTTCCCAAAGTTTCTGTTGGTCAACGTATAAAGGGAATACATTCAGAAAGTGGAGAGTTGGTGTCTGGAAGGATTATAAGTCGGGCAGGTAAAGCCACTGGAAAGTACAAACACTGCTATAATTTGAAGAGGGACTCTGATGGCAGCATTGATTGGACAGATTTGGAGAAGGATCTTAGCGAATGGGAAGTGGTTGATGATGACACAGAAATGCTTGTTCTTTTCAACTCTAAGGCTGTATTATGTGCTAAGGAAAATGAAATTACAAACTGGCAGAATAATGATGTGCATGAGGAAGAAGATGATGTTGGGCAAGGTGCCATAACGGTTCGATGGGTTGTGACAGAAAAACTGAAAAATGGAAAGCCTATTGTTAAGGCCCACTTAGTCGCCAGAGAATTTGAGGAAGACACAGTGGATCTCCGAAAAGACTAGCCTACTTGTTCAATGGAAGCAGTGAGTTTGGCAGTGCGTTTGGCACTTTCTTTGGCCTCCACCAACCAGTGGGATTGCCACACTATGGACGTGAAAGCTGCCTACCTACAAGGTAACGACATTGAGAGAGTTGTTCATTGACATCCTCCACCTGAATATGCAAATGGTAAGTTATGGAGACTAAAGAAAACTGTTTACGGCCTTTGTGATGCTGCTAGGCATTGGTATCTGCGCGTAAAAGATCAGTTGTTGAGTCTCGGAGCTAAAATATCATCACTGTATTCAGTGCTGTTCTCTTGGAGCAATGGTGGCAAAGTCAAAGGCATTGTATGCATCTACGTCGACGACGTCCTTTGGGCTGGTACACATGAGTTTGAACAGCAAGTGATAAATAGGTTGAGTCAAATATTCCTCATCGGCAGTTCAGAATCAAAAGCCTTCAAATACGTTGGTCTCAATGTCATCTCCAACATTGATGGCAGCATAACGCTCGACCAATTCCAGTATGCTTCATCCATGAAACCAGTCACGCTGAGTAAACATCGTGCAGCAGTAAAATCAGGGGAGCTGTCCGAGCCTGAGAAAATGGAGTACCGAGCATTAATAAGGCAACTCAATTGGATTGCCACATACACTCGGCCTGATATTGCCTTTGATGTGTGTGAGTTGAGCGTGAATAGCAACCAAGCTACCGTAGCGGATTTGCTCAGACACAATAAGGTGATCACAAGGGTGAAGACTGACAACATGAAGCTATACATTCCAAGAATGGGGCCAATCGAGGACTGTCATATAGAGTGCTTTTCGGATGCCTCATTTGCCAACCTTGTAGGCAATGGATCTCAGGGAAGTTTTGTGATCTTCCTACGAGATGCTAGTGAGGCAAGATGTCCTATATTTTGGCAGACAAGGAAGATCAGGAGGGTCGTCAAATCTACCTTATCTGCTGAGGCGTTGGCGCTGCTTGAATGTGCTGAAACTGCTGTATATCTCTCCAACATATTGCGTGAGGTTTCTGGATGTGGGAAGATCAAAATAAAGTGTTTCGTCGACAACAAGAGTCTGGTGGACGCCCTCTACTCCTGTAAGAGCGAAGACAGGAGATTGCGTATTGATATTGCTGTGTTGCGGGACATGTTGGAGCGGGGGGAGATTGATGAGGTATCCTGGGTGGATACATCACAACAACTGGCTGATTGTCTCACCAAGAAAGGTGCCTCGACCGAGCGACTGCGTGCACCAGTCAGCCGAGACTAGAAAGTTTATAATACTTTAAGAGACATCACATATCTGTATGTGGCCACAGACTGGGTCTTGATAGTAATTAAACAAAAGTGTATGTATTGGATACATAGTGTGTATCGGGTGTTGATGGTACTCACACAAAAGTCTATGGACTGCATACATAGTGTGTATCAGACGCAAATAGACCATCCACCTTCGTCCTTGGAATCTTCTGTCAAATTAAGAAGAGAGGACGAGAGTGTTAGTGTGTGTGCGCACGCACACATCTGCTAAGTCACGAGTGATGACGTCATCGGAAGGTTCCTGTGGTATGCAACCGGGAGCCTTGGCAGTTCACGTCATGATGCCAGTGAGTGTGGTTGCCTAGTTCCAACAGCTAGTTTTCGAGTTTTAGGCTATTTTTCCCTTCATTTTCAAGAAGCGGACTTTATCAAGCAACAGACACTCGTCCCCCCCCATTAATCTGTTGACTCAGGAGTCGACAGTATTTATTTATTTATTTAGTACGAATTTATATGTAGTACAAGAGTAAATTGATTTTCACACAGTAATATAGGCAATATAAGCATTGTTTCACTCACCAACACATCAACATACCGCACCTTTTTTGGCGACATTACCTGATCATCATTTCTGACTGTTTCTTCCTCTAACACCACGTAAACTTTGTCCTCCACATTCCCATCGATTGGGGAATCACTCTGGCCTTGAAATACGTACTGTGGCACGACACGTCTTTGCTGGCCAGGGTCACTGATAACAGGTGAGTTGCCCAGACAATGGCATGTTGGAGGGGGGAGGAGGGGGGGGTCATGCAGGGTAAGGCATTGTTCCCACCTGGCATCAGGTAGAGGAAGGTGTCCCATGTATATGTACCAAAAATCATGCGGGAAATTTAAGAAATGTGCAAATGACGTACCTTGCAACTGCGGCGCATTTACGTATGTCAACGGGAATCACAGTGACAAAACGTTCGGACTTACAAGTACTTCAACGGGAGTCGGTGGGTTAAACTTGGGTGGGTTTATGACTTGGTTGGGGGTGGAAACCCAAGGCTCAAAAATGCATTCCTATACTTTACATAATAAACCTACCCTGAGATATGATACCCCACATAATGATTGCATCATTAAACCAGGGTATACCTGTCTTCAAGACAGAATATTTTTTGCTCCATAATGCAGCTGAATAAATTTCCTTTCCAATGATGCATAATTTATTGTATTTGGATCAATAATACCACTGAAAAATGAAAATGAACAGGAAGAAAAAATTTTAGGTGGATGTGCAGTGCGTCCCTGCGTGCAAGGCCTGGGGGGGCTGGGTTTACGATAGAAGAGTTGAGAAGGTAGGATGGGACTGGAGTGTATTGGTGATGTGATGAGGAGAGGTAGGCTGAGGTGGTCTGGACATGTGGAGAGGATGAGGGATGATAATTGGGTGCAGAGGGTGAGAAGTCTTAATACTGGGGGAGGGGCTGGGAGGGGTAGACTGAGAAAGACATTGGATGAGGTCATTAAATGTGACTTAAGGGTTAAGGGACTGAATAGGGAGGCTGCCAGAGATCGAGCAGTGTGGAGAGCCGCCATTAGGTGACCAAGGCCGACACATGCAAGCATGTTGGAGCCTCCAAAAACGAAACGAAACGAAACAAAACGAGGTGTGCCCACAGCACAAGTTAGTGCCTAGAGATGTCTATCTTCTAATGCGTATAGCAAAGTTATTATTCATTGCAGAAAGCTCAAATTGGCCTCATTTTGAAGCTTAGTAATTATACTTTATCATAATACTGCATATTGAAAAATAAAAAACAACAAACTAAAATGCAACTAATGCGAGTAACAGTTAGCCGACATGCAAAAATTGTAAACCTTGTTTTACAAAGAAATAGCCCCATCCGCCCCCTCCCTCCCCCCCCAAAAAAAATCATAATAGAATACTATATTTTACCAATTATGACTAATCTATTGTATTTTGATCAATAATAACGTGGTAAAAAATAACAAAATAAAGGGAGATAATTTTTCCTGCTTTGGAAGCTCATCCAAACATTGCATGTAGCAATGTTTGACCTAAAATGCATATAGCAAGTTTACCTGTCGTCATAATAACCTCAAATAGTGCTCATTTTGAAGCTGAATAGTTGTGCTTTATTGACACATATATAAAACATGAAAAATAATGGGTCACACCCACCAGTAAAGTCTGATCCTCAAGAGGTTTTATCTCCTCCCGTTACCAGTTAAGGATCTTGCATTTTATGAATAAAAATGATACAGAAGGAGGACACGGTGTTTACTACAGCTGGGAGGCATGCCCACGGGCTATGCTCGCAAGCGGTGTCCTCCCAATACTTCTTTAGGGTGTGATACTGTTGGAAGCAATCACTCTGGATGCAGAGAGGCACTTTGCACACGAAACACTGATAGCTGGTCTCACGACAATGGTCACTCCTGTAACACACTCAGCATTGTTTTGAGTTTTGTGTGGGTACAGCACATCCTGCAGTAAGCCTCTAAGGAGCAGCAATTATCCTGGGCCTTGTTGCAGATGGTGTGCATGCTGGTTGAGGCTGTGGGTCATCCCTCTCCTCAGAAGATATAACAAGAGTAGTAGAAGCAGCAGTCATGGCAGGAGTGGCAGAAGGAGCATCAGCAAAAGTATCAGGGGCATCAGCAGTGGCACAAAGGCGACAGTCAAACCTTTCCTCGAGAGGCAGAGATGGAGCATGAGGAATGACAGTCCCGTCTGACGGCCACTCGTCAATAGTGAAGCGGATGAGAGCATCATTGGCTACTTTGTGAAACTGCAGGAGTGTCAGATTCTGCCCATCTGGACAATACTTATTGTAGAGGACATGGACATTCTGCAACATCATCTGAATGAAGTACAGCATCACCTTCTTTGTCCACTTCATGATCTTATGCATGAAGCTACAGTATAATATTTGATCATCTGATCAAAGTGATCAACTCCATGCATATATTTTACATACTAGTGACCAAGGTCGATGCATGTAAGCATGCTGGTGCCTTCAAAAATGAAAACAACGAAAATGAACTCGTGCATTGCAACTGACCATTGTAAGGTGGTGACCTGCAACTGTGACCAGCTGTTCTTCCTGATCCTCTTGTGATGAACATACTCCTCCGTCTCTACATTCATGAGGTTGGTGATGAGCGATATCAACCTTGCATCCTGCCAAAAAGGACGAAGGTATTGTTCTTCCTGCGGTAATGTATGTGCTGCAAGGCACCTTCTTCTTTGTCGAAGCCTTCAGCATCCTTGGAGCCCCATGAGGTAGTTGTAGAGTGCCACTGGAATGATTGCACTCGACCCTTGATTTCCCGGACTAAAATGGGGGGAGACCAGTCCAGGAATGGCAAAAGTCAGGGAATCGGAAAAATACTCACCTGGTAGGTCCCCACATACCATTCCCCACTATTACCATGCTTTGTCTGAATTCTCCAATATTGTCCGGCAATTATTCCGATATTCTAGAGTATTCTGGAATGTAGGCTAACTATACCAACAAAACTAACATACACAGTACATAAAATAATAACACTGACACAATAACAATAAAAATAACGGACACAAGAGTGGTATTTTGCTAGCTAAAACCCTAAAAATGATTGTTTAGACAGATGTTGACGAGAATGTGGAAGGTATGATAGAAGAAGATCAGAAAGCTGAGGAAAAAAAAGAGGAAAATGAACAAGGAATGGAACACCACAAGGTGAACCAACCACACTCATCAGCTGACTGACGTAAACACGCAATCATCGATTCGATCTTGGACCAAATCGGCAATTTTAATTGGAAAATATTTTAATCTTGACCACCATATAGGTTTATACAGCTAATTACAGTGAAACTTTGTTAACTCGTGGTAATTGGGTTCCAACCCTCCACGAGTAACATTTTTACAAGTTAATGGGGTTTCCTCTCCCCCACTCCCTCCAAAATACATTATACAATACAGTACTGTACATTGAGAAAAAATAAAAATAAAACTAATAGAACCTTACCTTGTTTTGGTACTGCAGGGAAGTATTCAAGCTTGGAGGAGGCCTTTGGCAGGGTGAAGAGGTGGACTGGGAGGCTCTATGTCACTTTCTGAACACTTTTCTAATAAAAACACTGAACACTTTGAGCACTTAGACTACACACAATTAGATTACTATACAGTAGTACACTGTAAATGAGTTTATTTTTTATTTTTTATTTTTCCACGACAGCCTCTATGAGTTATCCCGAATTACGAAATATTGAAGTACGAACTAATGAGGGTTTACTGTATTTGAAATCCAGTCAAAAATTTGTGCTTAATTTAATTATTAATAGAAAATCGGGATTCAAAGCGAAAATTTCTTAAAGTCAGCTGAATTGTTTTGCCTCTAGCCTAACAACTCGCCCTGACGGACTTTTGTAGTCTAGTAAATATCAATTTACAAAGCTAAAACGGGAATTATGTGCTTACATTAGCCAACCACTGATCAGCTGACTGAGATATAAACATTGATGATATCAAAAGGGGAAACATCTGCTAACATTTGCGTATTTTAGCTCTGAAACCTAATTTTTTAATTAAGTTATATTAAGTACATTTTTTTTTTAGCGGATTTCAGATAATTAGGTGTATATGAGCCACTGTGGCGAAAAAAAATAAAATATTTTCCAATGAAAAGTGCCGATTCAGTATTCAGTTGCACCGAGTCGGGTGAGCTAAGTTGATTAGGAGTGGATCCCACTGAGTTTGTCTGTAAGAAAATATTTTTTTTAACTGCTTATGAATTTTACTGTTCTGTAAATTTTGCTGTGTTATGCAATAAAGTATTTATAGTGGTATTTGAGAAAGGTAAGAGGCAAATAAGATATTGCCACGAGTTAGGAACTTGTGGCGGGAAGCAGGTTGGTGGCCAAGATGCATTTCATGTGTGAAAATATCTTCTTGTGTGTGTTACAAATGGCCTTTATCGAGTCAAAACCTTGCCAAAATTATACTGTGTTGTGCAGCAGATTGGTTATAGTTTTATATGAGAGAATAATGACCGGACTATTGTGAGAATTCCGGGCTTGTACGGGCATTTGTCTGGCATTTGATGATATTGTCCGGCCTCAGCCCGTGTCCAGGAAATCCAAAATCCGGGAAATAGGGGTCTGCCAAATTGAGGGTTGAGTGTACCATTATTGTACAGTTCCTCTGTGAGTGCCAATGAATTGTAATAACTGTCCACGTATACGTGGTATCACCTGTTGAACAGACAATAACACAGCATAAACACAATATCACGAAGCCCCGTAGAGACACCACTGTAAAGTGAGTCCTCTATAAACACAAGGGATAGCAACTGAAAACCTTTCGAATTACGAAATTTTGTATATCGGAACGATTTCCCCACTGAAATATACAGTGGAACCCCTCAGATAGCGTTTTTTAAAGTAGCGAATCCATGGATAGCAACAGGAATTAAACTATCTCATAGCGATTAATGCTGCATGGTTAGCGTAAATCCGCTAGGCTTTAACACGTAGCGAGCAGGTGGGCAGAGTTGCCAAGGTCGGACCCTGGTAACACTGATAGTGAGTGCGAGTCTATCGCCATTCAGTTCACTGACCAATGTGGAGTGAAAGTACGTATCTTAAGCTTTTCTTATAACTAATCTCCAACTATCTCTCTCCTACCAAATTTTACAGTTTTAAATTTTTCCTTTACCTTTACTATTCTCTTGGGGGAATGCTGGTATCTAGGCGATACTGACGGATGGAAGGAGAACCTCCCCACAGTTATCCCAAGACGAAGAAGAAGAAGAAGATTGTTTGTTTATCCATGCGCAGTGCATTCATTCAACTTGTCACAGTCTCGCCGTTGTTAAAGTTTTTTGTGACCTTCCATTTATTGCCTGGCTACTGAGTGTTCTAATATCATGGCTTTAACTTCGGGGGCTGGCCCAAGTGGTGGTGGTGGCCCAGGGAAAAAACAGGAAGTGGTGGTAATGCAAAAGTGACTGAAAAGGCCAGATAATACACGCATGGCAAGCCAAAGAAACATTACTGTGTAGAAGAAAAGAAGAAGATAATTTTTTGAATATGTAGTATACGTTTAACTTATTACAGTACTGAAGAAATATGACGTGATACTGATGGGTAATGGAGGAAATTAGGGGTATAGCTGAAGGAGTCCAGGACTGTATTAATTTTTTTAGGTAAGAAGTTTGCCCCTCGGGTAGTGATTTCATGGATAGCGGCCACTTTGGCGGACTAATAAGATCACTATCCAAGGGGCCCCACTGTATATAGAAATGGGGAGATGCATCCCAGGATCCCCTCGGACCCCCCACCTAAACTTTAACCCTCCTATTTTGAAGTAATATGTTTAGAAGTAATACCTGTAGATGTAGAGAAGGAGGTGGCTATTTTCTTGTACATCTTTTTCTTGGTCACAGTCCCAACGGTGGAAGCTGCAAGGCCTAAGGCATGTCCAATCCCCGAGACCCCCTGCCCCTCCTTGTGGCGTCTTATAATTTCCAATTTCTTCTCCAAAGTTAGAGTACGGTGCTGCTTCTTCTTTGAAGCGGGCTCCCCCGATGCTGGAGATGATGCAGGGCGCTTGGGAGGCATGTCTAAATAGTACGAAAAGGTGTAGAGCTGTGAAAATATCCTGACATACAGCGAGGCTGCGAGGAGGGACGTGGACTTGGTTCCAGGACAATTCGCCGTCAAACAATTCCCCATCAAAATATGGTCAATTCCCCGTCAGGACAATTTACACCCAAGATGAATCTCTGTCATTCTATAAATATACTTAATATTGATTAATACTATAATAACAAATTCCGTGGGGAACTATCAAGGTCTATGTTGATTCAATAGCGTAGGTTTTGGATATTATTTATAATTTGCACTTGTAGTCAATAATTAACTTGCTTCTACCTTGCTGTAGTTGACTTTCAATTATAATCTGGCATCTCCCATAGCTGTCTTCAGTAATTTTTATTGTAATTCTTGGATGCAATAGGTTGAGATTGATTAGCTGGGAATGTTGACGTAATATGAAGATTATTTGTACAATTATAGAGTATGTCGGTTGTTCACTTGGGGTTATTTTGCATTTATATAAATGCCAATGTCTCTTATGTAGCCTTATGTTAAACGATGAAGTGAAACATCATTTGTCACCTGAGTCACGTTTCAATTTATTTATATTTTTTCCATTAATACCAAGTATTTGATGCTATATTTTACATTTCTCATAAAAAGAATAAACCACCATCACCTTTATAACTGATATAACCCCAAAACTGATATACTTGCTAAATAAACTGATATGTAAATAAGTGGCGGGGAATTGTCCTGATGGCAAAACTGTCTTGTTACTGTTGTGACGGTGAACTGACCTGACAGTGAGTTGTCCTGAAACCATGGACTCAACTGAGAATTGCGTAAAAAATTGTTTACCAGAGAGGGGTTAGTTCGTTACCTCATCGCATGCAAGTGCAGCGCTGTGCACCGCACCCATTTTGAAATTTTCGTATTTCCTTTCGCATCATCGAGAGATACTGTACTTTCGTATTGTGGAATTTGTCCTATATTCGTCGCTTTTGTAACATAAAAGATTTGTACTTCGGGTTTTCACTTATCAAGGACTCACTGTATACTGTAACATAAAATCAAGCACATAACCTGTCTCGGCCTCACAGAGGATGTAGAACTTGATACCGTACTTGTCTGGCTTGTAAACCTTCATCGTCAGTTGTTCTTTGGACACCAACATGCCCTCGTCCAAAGAAAGATTCTTGAGAGGCACATACAAGGTCCTGCATTTATCCTGGAGATATTTCATTACTGTTCATATCAGCAGCAGCTTGTCTGTGTAGCCCTTTGGGAGTCCTTCAGCTGAATAAGTGGATATACTTGGACAAATTGTTGAACTTACTGAACATCATCATGCAGGCACAACATGGCAGCGCATACTCTCCCTTGCTGGCTCAGTACATTTGTTCAACAGACAGCTTGCAGATGCCCATGAACAGCCTCAAGCCAAGGTAATTAGCAATGTCACTCATGCTGCAGCTGATCCAATTGTACACAGACTTCTGCTGGAGCTCATCCTGGCAGTAGGCAACACAGTCATTTGTCTCCTCCATAACGAACATGAGGAGCTCACATGTAATAAATAATTGTATAAATCCTAAAGCAGTGGTGGGGATGCGGACAGTCATCCCAGGCGTAGCAGTGAATGGGTGAACTGTAGGGGGGTCCGGGTTGATGCTTCAGCCCTCCTCCCCCCCAGGGGCCCCACTCTCATCTGATGCCCTAGCAGAGGAGACGGAAAAGCACGTACCTGGACGGAAGCTCTCCAAGCAACGGATATCTGCTTTGTGTTGTGCCTATGCTAATGGAATGCACTGGTTCAAGCCCATTATTGTTGGCCAAGCAAAACAGCCTCAGTGCCTTCGTGGGTTAATGGATGTCCTTCCTGTCATGTGGTACCATTCTGTGAAGGTTTGGTTCACAGCCAAGACCTTCAAAGACTGGTTTCACCAGCACTTCGTCAAAGAATTCATCCATTATCAGATGAAGACAATGGGAATCCCTCGTGCCCAGGTAAAGGCTCTTCTTCTCTTGGACAAAGCACCTGCGCATCCGTCCGACAAGGAGCTGGTGGCTGAGAATGGCCGCATTAGGTGCTCGTTCTTGCCACCTAATATGACTGCTCTCATCCAACCAATGGACCAAGCAGTGATCGTGGCTATGAAGAGGCTGTACCACTGGAAATTCCTGGACGAGGTGATGGCTGTTCTCGAGGATGAGGACGAGCGCAGGGAGGGATGGGACACGCAAGGCCAGCGGACTTCGGAAAACCATTATCGCTACAACCTCAAGTCAGCTGCCTACAACTGGGACAGTGCATGGAAGGTAGTCTCTGTCAAGACTCTGGAAAGTGGTTGGTCATGTCTGCTTTTCGGAGCCGATGTGGTGCATGACCTTCTAGGTTTTGATGTGGATGATTTTCACGTGTATCTGCGTGCGGCTGGCAATGAGGTGGATATGGATGAAGTGCGTGAGTGGCTGGATGATGACGAGGGCAATCCTGGGCATCAGATCATGTCTAATATCAAGATCGCATCCTCCGTTGCAGGTACGAGTATCCAGCTGGCAGATTTCAACAAGGACAGCAAGGATGATGTGGAAACCTCTCAGCATGCCACTACTCCAGCCATCCCCAAGCTGAGCGCACTTTGGGAGCACGTCGAGTTTGTACTTGAGTACTGTACCTGGAACAACCAGACTGCGACAGGGAGATGGGACCCCAGTGACTTGTGGAGGAAGTGCGCGCAATTAGGCAGCGCATCATCAATCGTCAGAATTCCCATTCCTTACATCAATCAGCCACTGACACCTTTTTCAGGCCCGAGATCCCCACCGTGCCCAGCCCTGGCTTCACACCACAGCCTCACCAAGACCTGCCTTCTGGCTCTGAACCACAGCCCAGCACATGGGGCATGGTGGAGTTTCCACTGGACGTGAGTTTGTGGCTAACTCCAGAGTCTTCTGCAGTAGGTATCCCATCACCACATCCCAGCGACAAGCCCCTATACCATCTGCAACACCTACTCTCTGGCTCTGACAGTGAATAAACAGCAATAACTCACCACTAGAACACACGCGAATTTAAAGTGTTGTGCCGTGTTAACAAAGAATGTGCAGTGTTAAGAAATTAGAATTCAGAGTGAAAAAGAAAGTGCAGAGTGAACATTGGAGAAAAGAATGTGAAGTGTTAAAAAAATTAGAATTCAGAGTGAAAAAGAACAAAGTGCAGAGTGAAACACTGGAGAAATGAATGTGCAGTGTTAACCCGCCCCGTCTCCACAACGTATGATGACTGTCACTACTTTTTTCATGCTCAGTCCCCATGACGTGCATCATACATTCTGCAGTTGAAAGGCCCGTCGTTTGCAAATTTTTCAAGTTTCACGTGACATTTTTGGTAGGCATATGTGGGAGATCTTCCTCTACCCCCAGCCAGGCGGCGACACTGCCTGACCATGTGTAACCCCCCACCCCCTCCGGCGGCATGCCATTTTCTTGCAACTCACCTGTTAGCAGCGACCTGGCCAGTAGAGACATGTAGCACCACAGTCACTCTGATGATGAAATTCAAGGCGAAAGTGATTCCTGACGTGGAGGACAAAGATTACGAGGCACCAGAGTTAGTAGTGAGCAGAAGTGATGAGGAGGTAATGTCGCCAAGGTAGGTGTGGTATGTTGATGTGTTTGGCGAGTGAACAATGCTTATATCGCCTATATTATTGTGTGAAAACCAACATACAGAAATCCCTCCAATATCCGATGTAATAGAGCCAAAGGCATGTCCGAATATTGGTTTTGTCCGAATATTGGGCCCTGAAGCTCTAGCACTGGTCATTCATGATCCAAACCTAACCTAACCTAAATCAGCAACTACCTTCCTACCTCCCTACTGGACATGTATAGCACTTATTTAGGTCCCTTTTCACATAAATAATGCACACAAAGCATGAATTAACTGAATTTTAACCAAAAAATGATGATTTAGAGGTGAGTGAGGCATAGGTGCTCAGAACTTGCCAGCATAGTATAAGTGAGTATCTGACATGGAAATCATCTTTTCTCACATTTTATGCACTAAATTATTGGATACAAAGCATCAAATACAGTAAATGATGTAAATTCCTACCAGAAAAATGGTTAGGTTAGGTTAAGTTAGGTTACCACCGAATATGAAATTCACTGCCTTTCACCTTTTTCATAGCTGCTGCACTTAAAAACCATGCATGAAAAAATTAAATTGCAAGCAGGAAATTATGATTAACATTTCTGGAAATTTTTTAAGACATTTACAGCATGATGAAAACAGGTTAGGCATGAAATTCTTTATGGTAAGCATAGGTGAGGTTAGGATAGGTTAGGTTAGGTTATGACCGAACATGAAATTCACTGCCTTTCACCTTTCTCATGGCTGGTGCACATAAAAACCATGCACGAAAAAATTAAATTACAAGCAGGAAATTATGATTAACCTTTTTGGTAATTTTTTAAGACATTTACAATGATGAAAACAGGTTAGGCATGAAATTCTTTATGGTAAGCATAGGTTAGGTTAGGATAGGTTAGGTTAGGTTAGGTTAAGACCGAACATGAAATTCACTGCCTTTCACCTTTTTCATAGCAGGTGCACTTAAAAACCATGCATGAAAAAATTAAATTGCAAGCAGGAAATTATGATAAACATTTTTGGTAATTTTAAACACATTTACAGCATGATGAAAACAGGTTAGGCATGAAATTCTTTATGGTAAGCATAGGTTAGGTTAGGTTAGGATAGGTTAGGTTAGGTTAGGTTATGACCGGACATGAAATTCACTGCCTTTCACATTTTTCATAGCTGGTGCACTTAAAAACCATGCATGAAAAAATTAAATTGCAAGCAGGAAATTATGATTAACCTTTTTGGTAATGTTTTAAGACATTTACAGCATGATCAAAACAGGTTAGGCATGAAATTCTTTATGGTAAGCATAGGTCAGGTTAGGTTAGGTTATGACCGGACATGAAATTCACTGCCTTTCACCTTTTTCATAGCTGGTGCACTTAAAAATCATTCATGAAAAAATTAAATTGCAAGCAGGAAATTATGATTAACCTTTTTGGTAATTTTTAAACACATTTACAGCATGATGAAAACAGGTTAGGCACGAAATTCTTTATGGTAAGCATAGGTTAGGTTAGGTTAGGATAGGTTAGGTTAGGTTAGCTTATGACCGGACATGAAATTCACTGCCTTTCACCTTTTTCATAGCTGGTGCACTTAAAAACCATGCATGAAAAAATTAAATTGCGAGCAAGAAATTATGATTAAGATTTTTGGTAATTTTTAAAGACATTTACATACAGCATGATGAAAACAGGTTAGGCATGAAATTCTTTATGGTAAGCATAGGTTAGGTTAGGTTATGACCGGACATGAAATTCACTGCCTTTCACCTTTTTCATAGCTGGTGCACTTAAAAACCATGCATGATAAAATTAAATTGAAGCAGGAAATTATGATTAACATTTTTGGTAATTTTTTAACACATTTACAGCATGATGAAAACAGGTTAGGCATGAAATTCTTTATGGCAAGCATAGGTTCGGTTAGGATAGGTTAGGTTAGGTTATGACCGAACATGAAATTCAATGCTTTTCACCTTTTCCATAGCTGGTGCACTTAAAAACCATGCATAATAAAATTAAATTGCAAGCAGGAAATTATGATTAACATTTCTGGAAATTTTTTAAGACATTTACAGCATGATGAAAACAGGTTAGGCATGAAATTCTTTATGGTAAGCATAGGTTAGGTTAGGTTAGGATAGGTTAGGTTAGGTTAGGTTATGACTGAACATGAAATTCACTGCCTTTCACCTTTTTCATAGCTGGTGCACTTAAAAACCATGCATGAAAAAATTAAATTGCAAGCAGGAAATTATGATAATCATTTTTGGTAATTTTTTAACACATTTACAGCATGATGAAAATAGGTTAGGCATGAAATTTTTTATGGTAAGCATAGGTTAGGTTAGGATAGGTTAGTTTAGGTTAGGATAGGTTAGATTAGGTTATGACCGGACATGAAATTCACTGCCTTTCACCTTTTTCATAGCTGGTGCACTTAAAAACCATGCATGAAAAAATCAAATTGCAAGCAGGAAATTATGATTAACCTTTTTGGTAATTTTTTAAGACATTTACAGCATGATGAAAACAGGTTAGGCATGAAATTCTTTATGGTAAGCATAGGTTAGGTTAGGATAGGTTAGGTTAGGTTAGGTTAGGTTAGGTTATGACCGGACATGAAATTCACTGCCTTTCACCTTTTTCATAGCTGGTGCACTTAAAAACCATGCAAGAAAAAATTAAATTGCAAGCAGGAAATTATGATTAACCTTTTTGGTAATTTTTAAACACATTTACAGCATGATGAAAAAAGGTTAGGCATGAAATTCTTTATGGTAAGCATAGGTTAGGTTAGGTTAGGTTATGACCGGACATGAAATTCACTGCCTTTCGCCTTTTTCATAGCTGGTGCACTTAAAAACCATACATGAAAAAATTAAATTGCAAGCAGGAAATTATGATTAACATTTTTGGTAATTTTTTAACACATTTACAGCATGATGAAAACCTTTATGGAAATCATCTTTCACACAGATTATGCATGAGATTAATGATATGGAAAGAACAAAACAAGGAATTTTGATGAAGTTAGGGTACTGACCAAAATGTTACCGCCGTCCTGATGTATAACACGCTTGATCATCTCAGACTCTGACAGTAAGACCTTGCACCTGACACACCCTAGCACTTCCAGTGCACTTTACACTCACCAGCACTTCTCACAAGCACTTTCCACAACGTTTTCTTTCGCATATCTTGCATCACATCACTTCACTTCACTGTACATAACAGTAAATTCCTGTGTGGTTTAGTGACGAGTCCTGGAGAATTTATTCAATCTCAGCATACTTAGGAGTAAACAGCACCTTCCTCTCCACGTTTCGTCTGGTCTTCGAAGCGAAATCAGCTGTGTACTGTTGTAGTTTGTCTCGGGACTTCTTGATATCAAACAAGGTGGAGTGAGGGAGGTTGAATTCACGTATGATCCGTGATGTCGGCCACCCAGTGTCCATCTTTTCCAATACCCTTCCCTCTTCTTCTCCAGAGTCAGAACCACTTTCTTCCTCTTCTCAGGTGGCAGGGCCATTATCACACATATGATGAAGAAGGCAAAGAGCAGAATCAAGCACTGTAGGAAGTAGGGTATCACCATAATAAAAGCAATCACTTCGGCCGATATTGTCGGAACTATTCACAAGGCAGTAACTGACTGGGAAATGGGACCGACAGACAGGCGCCACGCGCATAAACACAGCCGATCGGCGCGCACGGGAAATTCAACCTGACGTGGTCCAAGAAATTTGATTCTTTTCCCGATTTTTTCGAATTTTTTGGCATTTTGGGGGTTGGGCAGCCCACGATATCCGAATAGTGAGGGTGTTCGAGTATTGGACATCTGAATAATAGAGGGATTACTGTACTCTCGTACAACATATAAATTTGTACCAACTTAATAAATATCTATTAGTCTGTGTGGTTTTGGTTAAGTTTCCCTTGCACAGGGAGTGTCTTTTATGGAGCGTGGCATCATGGAAAGCGGTAGCCAGGTGAGGGGCCTCTCACCTGTCTGGGGCATTTTTAATTTCAGGTGAGTGCTTTCTCGCTGAATTTTCGACGTTTCTCATAAAAAGCGGAGGTTTGAGCCACAAAAAGGCAAGTTGAAAATCTGTCAAGATTTGGTGTGTGTGTGTGTGTGTGGGGGGGGGTTGTAATAAATTAATCGGTACGGGGTGGGTTAAGAAATTAGAATTCAGAGTGAAAAAGAATTAAGTGCAGAATGAAACACTGGAGAAAATAATGTGCAGAAATTAGAATTCAGTGAAAAAGATTAAGTGCAGCACAATACATGATTACTGTATGTACTTCAAGTGCACTTCACCACTGTCAGAGCCACAGAGGAGGTGGGTTAATCTTCGTGACAACCATGGTCATGTCGTAAGTACTCTGGAAACTGCTAAATATTTTCCTTACTCACCTCTAATTTCTCATTCTCTGGTTCCTTCTCATTTATTTCATGGTTTCTGTCTCTTATTTGTGTACATAGGGTCCTAAACAGGTGCAGTGTATGTCTGGTAACGAGTTATTTAGGTGGCTTTCAAAGTTAGGTGGGGTTGGGGTCTATAAGTACCTGTCCAGGGGCATTTTTCCCAAGGTCCCGGACAAACCCAAGTTCCAGACGGTGCTTTGACTCTATTACATCAGGTCTTGGAGGGATTACTGTATGCATTAGACAATGATTATCGTACTTCTATTGGGTCTGTTTGTTTTGTGGAGCCTCCACCAGTCTGTGAAAGGCTAGTATTTGCGTACACAGTAGAAAGTCTCATAACAGTACACAAACATAATGTTTTTTTCAACACCAGGTGTGTTATTTTTCTCAGCAATATTACACTGGGTATCTAATATTGAAACATTAATGAAAATAAGCTGCATATAAGTATTCTTTTACTTTACAGTAAAACCTCGATATAACGGACTTCAGTAGACCGGAATTTCCTTTTATCGGACTCGAGGAGCTACCGGACAAAACTCCCATATATCGGAAAAAGTCTGATATAGCCAGAAAGCAGTCCGAACTGCCTGACAACTTCAGCTATGTTCACCACAATAAGACAATTAAAAGACATGTTTTTCAGTGCACAGTACAGTATTATTATACCATTTGATTAATGTAGTGAAGGTATAACACAGTACAATACTGCAATGGTGGTGAAAACCACTGATGCAATCCGGACTAATGTCTGATATATCAGAAAAAGTCCGGATTAGCGGGGGTAAGTCCGGATGTCGCTTTTATCGGAAAATCACATACAGTAAACCCTTGATAAGCCGAACTTTTAGAAGCCAGAATCTTCAGTTAGCTGAACTCAGGCCGAGACCACGTATGGAAGTAGGCCGAAATGCAAAAGTAGGGGGAGAAATGGCGCCAAGCGGACTCGTGGCGCCAGTTTGCTGCTTGCTTTTGGAGACGGTAGTTGCGCCATTCTTACTGTCATTTAGTGCTGAACAGTGCTCTCCTTTTGCCTTCTGCCTTGCCATGGAAGGTTCATAGCTTAAAAGAAGTGATACTGGCACCACTAGTCGTAAAGGAATGAAGCTAAAAAAAAAAAAAAATGTGTGCGTGTGACAGCGTAGTGATCATGATTAAAGTTCAGTACTATTATTACTGAAAGTGTTACATTGCAGTCTATTACAGTGATTACATTTAAGTTTAGTTCTTAATATAGAGTGAAATAAATACTGGGTACTGTTTAGAATTTACATTAAAGTATGAACTAACCCACCTCCACCAACTCCGTCTCCAAAACAAAACAAACTGCCGAACTTCGAAGAATCTACTGCTTCTAACAAAAGGTGTTACATTGCAGTCTATTACAGTGATTACATTTAAGTTTAGTTCTTAATATAGAGTGAAATAAATACTAGGTACTGTTTAGAATTTACGTTACAGTATGAACTCAACCACCTCCACCACCTCTGTCTCCAAAACAAAACAAACTGCCAAAGAATCTACTGCTTCTAACGAAAGGTGTTACACTGCAGTCTATTATAGTGATTACATTTAAGTTTAGTTCTTAATATAGAGTGAAATAAATACTGGGTACTTTTTAGAATTTACGTTCAAGTGTGA